>OZ030005.1:25200526-25500526 GCA_964023405.1 Apodemus agrarius
CCAGCAAAGCTCTGGGTGCCGTGGCCACCAGCCCATGTGTACTTCTTTCTCACCGAGGCTAAGCTGCATGATAACAAGGCTTTATCCTAAGGCTAGCAATGGAAGGCAGGCCAGGAAAGGCCTAGCTTGCTGATGGCCAAGCAGAAATCCACAGTCCCCATGGATGCAGGCAGTGTTGGAGCTGCTGCAAACACGGACCATATTTAGATGGGGGTGGAGTGGAAACAACAGGATTGGGCTCAGCAACCAGATGCCTTGGGCCGGGCGGGAGTGGGCAGTGCCAGCTCCATGATCTCTGGGCATGCGGTTTCACCATGCTATAAGAGGAGGGAAGAAGGTACGGTGTGGGGCGGGGGTGGGAGGACCAAGGAGGACAGACACCATCCTGCATCCTGAGGTCCTCAAACCAAAAAAAAAAAAAATGGGCCTCCAAGATCAAGACCTGGAAGAGATAGCCCACGTCACCAGAGACCTACAAACCCACTCGCTACCTTTCCCCGCCTACGCCAACTTGGGCACAGATGAAATGAGAAATGCCAGTGGGCCAGGCTGCACTTTCCTCGAGCTAATCGCTAATGAAGTTTGGGGTGAGCTATTTTGAAAGCAGCCCACACAGCATAACCACACACCATCATCAGATGCTGTCCTCAAATGCAATTTCATTCATAATTAAATATGAAAAAGCCACCACCTTAAAATAACATCGGGGGTGGGGGGGTGGGGGTCACAACTACAGTCTCCAGCTCAGGCCATACATGCGTGCCTCTAATGACCTCTCTGACATGGTCTCTAAATCTTCCTTTCTGCACTCAACTCCAGCTCCAGACACACCTCCTATAGCTCTGCCCACAGAAATGTGCCTTCCAGGCAGGCTATCTTTCTCCTTTCTGCCCCAAGTGTCACCCAAGACTCCAAGATCCCTTCAACCTACACATGCAGGTGCACACCTATAGTCCCAGCATTTGCAAGTAGAGGAAAGAAGATGGCAAGTTCAGGTCCAAAGCTACCCTGGATTAAATAACAAGGCCGTGTGTGTGTGTGTGTGTGTGTGTGTGGTTGTGTTTCAGAAGGGACTTCTGCTAACCTTACATTGGCAAAGTATTTGCTGACGCTCCCTCTGACCTCTGCTAACCTTGCATTTCCAAAGCATTTGTTGATGTTCCCTCTGGCAAGGCTCCAGGTCCAGTGCTATCCTGTATCTTGCTCTTCTAAGAACTGCCAACATCCCTTGTGTTGGCATTCCATTCATCCACCCATTCCCTCAGCAAATAAGCACCTCCCACAAGCCATTGGAGCAGACATGATCCCTGCCTATGCAATGGCAACATCTAGAAGGAACAGGCAACAAACACATCAAAGCTATGCAACTTTTTTTCATCCAGACTCTAACGCCCTGCAGACAAGTCCACACATGCACTGGACACACATTCATGCTGAGTAGGCTGAGGCGAAGCCTTGGTGATTAACATGCTTGCCACACAAGTGTGAGGAGTACAGTTTGGATCCCCAGAATCCACACAAATGACAGGTGTGCTGTCCATATATATAATTCTGCACTCAAGAGATACCCAAAGCAAGCCAGCTAGCCGGAATAAACATATTAGAGAGGTCTGGGTTCAAACTGAGAGATCCTATGTCTATGAATGAAGAGGAAAGTGATTAAGAAAATTATTTCTAGTATCTACCTCAGGTACACATACATATGCACATCTCACACACACATGAACAAGCATTCACACATATGTATATATAACATATGCACACACACACACACACACACACACACACACACACACACAGGGTGGGGAAGGAGATGCTAGCAGGCCAATGGTTCCAAGTGGCATCTTCACTAGTCTATCTGTGGATCTGTTCTCTAGACCATCTCTAGAAGTACATTTGAAAGTACATCTCCATTATTTGGAGGAGAGGGTTATTTGGCCAGGACCAGCTCTTATCAGCCTCCATCCCAGCTCTTGGTTCTAAGTAACTGCGGAACATCCTCCTATTGATCTATAAGCTATAGCAACTAGAGGCAACCCAAGCAGGGTCAAGAGGGAGTAAAGACCATACCCTAAGCCCAGATGACTAATAGACACCAGGAATGCTGTTAATGATCTGGGATTGGTTCCATGGAAGAAGATCTCATTCAGACATGACCGCACATTGGAGGAGCTATGGTAGATTTAATAGCCACAGCATTGCAGAACATACTAACTGAGGGGGAAAGGCCAGCCCAAGTATATAGAAGCCATGAAGTAGGGAGAAGACATGCCAGGTACTGGGAAGAGGCCAGGCACGAGGGCTGCTGCAGCTGGCCGAAGACCCACTGCCTAACCTAGCACTTGCTTGATACACATCTGGTGCAAGGCTAGGCCAGACAGAGATGCTGGGTAAAATACACATAGCTGGGGATATCCTCAGCCACGGTCTCATTACTGAGTATTAAGAAAATGAGCTTCTTATATACTGGACATCATTATTTTATTTCCTGATCTAATAGCCCCAGGGCTGTGGTGACAGAGGTGCACAGCTAATATTTGGCAGGGCCAGAATTAAAAGCCAGCTCCCTGGGGAGCTTTGGCTCCACCTGACCCAAGCGCTCCACACTCTAACCACACACCTTCTTCGTGACTTTCTCCCAGTACCTTCCTCACTTCCCACCCACCCCCAGCTCCATGTATTGCATGGAAATCATACGAGCTAGTGAGACCGGTGTGATTTCACCAAGAACAGCATTGTTCTGATCAAGATGCAGGGTGAAGGTTCCCAGCGTTCTCTCATAGTCCTTACCTTTTCAAATATGTCTATTACAGGGGAATAGGCTTGAATAGCTATAGTAACTAGAGGCAACCCATGCAGGCCCAAGAGGGATTAGAACCATACTCTAAGCCCAGATGACTAGTAGACACCGGATGTTTTAAACACACAGACCCAGCACATAGATGAGAAGAGACAGGAGCAGAGGTAAACATGGTCCCCACCACAGGTGATGAAACCTCACCCTTAGCCACATCTTTAAAGTTGCCCTGATCTGACAACTTCACCCCATGGTCAACCAAGACATTGGTCTTGAGTGTCTTACTCTACTGGTCTAAGAGCTGTGAAGTTAGTACATATGTCCTATCCAAGAATTTGACAAAAACTCCAAAGAGAAGGTAGAGTTCAGGGGTTATTGAGTTCATTAATTCATGATTAACTTTCTAAGTGTCCAGCTAATAAGTTTCTACAAACACTTTACTGATTCCCAAAATTTGCACACCTTTGAATCCAATGTGGAAGCCATGGTCAGTATACGCAAATCATCAGAACAATGTCTCTTCCTGCATAAAGTAAAGGGAATGTTCTGAAACTCAATTCCCATTGGCGCGGCTGCCTCTTTGCCTGGTACCTACCATGCTCATGTCAAGGCCATGCTCATGGAAAGTTGTGGGTGTGTCGCTGTCCTGTGTCCATCAATAACCAACGAATTAACAGCTTGCTTGTGTAGACACTTCTATTTTCAACCTGAAGGGTGATTTGGGGGTTTCTTTTAAATTTAACCATCCTCATTAAGGATTCATAGCATACCCAAAGAGTGATTTTTTTAAAAAATCATCTCTGCAGAAAAGGAATATCAGCAAAAAATAATCACTATTCCAGGCTCAACAATGAGTCCCTAATGAGGACAGCAGTCATCAGTTAAACAAACATATCATTAGGTTGAGAATAGATGTGTCAACACAGACACGGTCCACTAATTTGTGGGGTGGTTTGTCTGGAGTTGGTCTCAGTGGGGTCCAGAAGGTGGGCAGGCATTCCTAGGGCAGAGTTCTAGGTGTTTTTCTCAGGTACGACTTAAGCTATGGGTGAGGTTGGATCACATGGAAGGTGCTAGCAGGGTTTCTACCACTAGGCAAAAGGTAGGTATGGGGTCACTGTCCAGGGAATGAGGCAGATCTGCAGTGGTGAATCAGGTTTTACCACCAGCATGGAACCAGGGGAAGCCCTAGACAGACAGAGGGTCATGAAGATGTATGTCGTCCTTAAAGGCCTTATCATTATGCTGATGTCAGGGACCAAGTCCTACCTTGTGTCCAGTGTTGGTGTCTTCCCAACTCTCCCCAGTGATAAGGATGCTTCCTGCTGATCCCAGGGAGTGGCGCTATTAGGAAGTGTAGCCTTGTTGGAGTAGGTGTGTCACTGCGAATGTGGGATTTAAGACCCTTCTTCTAGCTGCCTGAAAGTAAGTATTCTGCCAGCAGCCTTCAGATGAAGATGAGAACTCTCAGCTCTGCCTGCACCATGCCTGCCTGGATGCTGCCATGCTCCCACCTTAATGATAATGGACTGAACCTCTGAACCTGTAAGCCAGCCCCAATTAAATGTTGTCCTTATAAGAGTTGCCTTGGTCATGGTGTCTGTTCACAGCAGTAAAACCCTAAGACACTGTCCCATTACAAGCTTCTATCTGGCCTAGAGTCATCTGCCCTTGAACATGGCTTAGCATCCTCAGAGGATGACACTTGGAGAGCCAGTAGAATTTTCAAGTTTCTCACCGGGGACCCACAGTCTTCTACATCCAAATTGGCACTATAGTCGGAGAGGCCTCCTGTGATGCTCAGTCTCCATTATCCACTCGGCTGCATGAGCAGTCCCCTAGCAGACATACCTCTCAGTGGGTGTGTAAGACTCACCCTGAAAGTGGGCGGCACCATCCCTGTAGGCCGGGGTCCCAAACTGAACAAACACACGAGAGTGAGCTGAAGACCAGCATTCGCCTCTGCTTCCTGAGTGCAGATGCAGCGTGACCAGCCAGCTGCTTTACATCCCTTACCCAGTGTCTTCCCCACCAGGAGAGACTGCACCCTCACACTGTGAGCTGAAACCGTTGCCTCTTCCTTTATTAGGTACCTGTTGTCAGGAATATATTTTTTTTTAACAACGACAAGAAAATCAGCTAACATACAAGACCCAAGGAGGACTCATGGATCATGGGAGCATGCTCATTTTCAATGCATTTCTAAAGATTCCACAGGTATCGGGTATCGTACGAGGTTCTAGGGTACAACCCAGACCAATGAATATTTATTTATGGGAAGGGAAAAAGATGGTAAATGGATAAATAATTAAGATAATTATAGACTAGGCTAAGGCATTATGAGTTAATATTATAGTAAGTGGAACTAGAGGATAGGAAATGATTAGGTAAACTTTACAGAGGGAGGAGACAAGGTATCCACAGGGATGGAGAAGGGACGGTCCTGTGAGGGTAGGCGGGCAAGGGTCCCACCATTCATATAGGGTTAGTCATGATCACAGCAGAGGTTCCCATCTCTAAGGCGCTAAGGGGCTGTGGCCTCCTGCAGCGCAGAGCAGGACAGAACAGACAGGACCAGGGGGATTTGGGGACTGATGTTAGGGAAGGATAAGGAACACTCCAGAGAGCACCTCTTTTCAAACGGAGACAAGACCACCCACAGCAGGTAGAGGACAAAATAGCCTTGACCATCCTCAACAAGTGTGAGCAGGCCACGGCTAGCCCACGGCATGTTAGTGCCCACGGCGCGTACCCACTGTGGTTGACAATTCTTAGCCTGGTGAGATTCATTGGCTCAAACGTGCGCTCTTCTCCCGTGAAGCGAAGTGCACGGAGTTGGCACGGGGTAGGTGGATAGCGGAGTCCCCCTGGACTGCACAGGAGGAGGGAGAGGGCGGCCTGCTGGGGAGCCGAGGGGAGACGTGAGCACGTAGTTAAGGAGTGGATGGCGACACGGAAGGAAGGACACAGCGATGGGGGCAGGGAGGCCGACAGTGAGGACTGCAAAGACTGGACAGTGGAGCCACCACCAAAAGTGGCTAACAGGACACAGGACAGTGAGTGACAGATGTTGGAAGCCATTGCAGGTGACGGTTGCTGCCAGGCCCCAATGAGACCGTGGGCTGAGTGGCTAAAATCAACTGAGTGGAAGAAACTTTAACAGCAGCGAGAAGGTTAGAAGGCACAGTCCACCCTGCTAGATTCAGAGCCTCCATGCTCTCAGCCAGAAGCTCAGAGCGGAAGTGTTTCACCAGAAGCAGTAATACCAAGGTTATCATCAATACACCCTGCTAGGAGGTCTGGCTGGAAACAGGCAGCGCTGTAGTGGGACATCAGGAACTGGCACTTGCTTAAGAATTGGTAAGCCAAGCATCCCAGCACTCGAAAGGCTGAGGCAGGAGGATTGCCAGGAGCTTGAGGCCAGCTTGGGCTACATAGTAAATTTCTGTCCTGCCCAACTAAAGAGTTAGACGTGGTTTCCGATTGGGAGGGGTGGTACCAACAGTGGCAAAGCCCAGTATTTTGTCACAAGGACAAACATTACCTTGATTTCCTGGTGTCAATGGCCTTGAACATGCGGTTTCCCCCAAATGCACTGTTCTTAAAATGTAAATCCTAAAAACAGCTGCAGAAAAAGCAATGCGGCAGTGTGGTGAAAAAAATCTAGAGATCTCTGTTCCTCCTGGCTCAGGCTAGGGATTTGTGGGCCTGCAAGCCACACACTGTAGAAGTAAGCCCCTAGGGGCAGAAAGCTAAGCCTTCTGTCAACCCTGGGAAGTCCCTGGCCATGTTTTCTCTCCCCGTTCAGATCCTGAGAGCGCAGTAAGCCTGCAGTGGCTGTCCTAGGAGCAGCTCAAGGAAGCCTGTCCCTTGAGCACTGTTTCCCAAACAAGACCTCAGAGAGTGAGGAGCCTTGGAAGTCTGGGAAAATCCAGGCGGGCCATCTGACTTTCCTAAATCTCATGGAGGCAGAGAAAGGCTTCCGAGGAGATCCTTCAGTCCCTTACTTTAAAGTCCTGTCTCCTTGCATCTCTCTGACCCATGCTCAGCCCAGGAAACTGTAACGTGCTGCTCTCACAGGGAAGGGAAGTACAAATCTGAGCTGCCCACTCTCCCGCCCTGTGCTCACAAGAACAAGCACCGGAGAGGTGATTTCTGCCCTAGTCGCACAAGCTGCTTACGCTGTTAGATTTATTTTAATATAACTCCCTGTGCCACAAATCTGGACAGGGTCAGACTTAGTACAATTAATATTTAACATGCGGGCACCCAGAAACTCCTGGCATTCTGATGAATAAAGTATAAGACATATTACTCAATGTTTACCCAACTCAGAAAAATCAGATGTGGTATTGTTAGTGATAGGACTCATCATAGTAATTATAGCAGGGGATTTCGTTATTGAGTGTCTACTGCATACCTGCCATAACGGTTGGGTTTTTGGTTTTGTTTTGTAAGTGTAGTATCTCATTTAGGTCATAGCATAATAAAATGTCACCCAAAACATACACTTTTGCACAATTTAGTCTTATTCTACTCGATCAATATTTTCGCAACTTGGGTAGTTCAGTTCCATAATAGCCAAATCAATTTCAATTTTTTTTCTCGCCTCAGAAATTTGGTGGAGAAAGTATCTTCCCCATGTGCAGACCTGAGACCTTAAGTCATGCACCTGGAGCAAAATATTCTGCCACAGTCAAAAAAAAATCACCATTTAAAAAAAAAACCAATGTGCTGTTCGGAAATAATGCGACAGCCCTGAGAATGCTTGGCAGTTCAGGGCAGTGATACCTGTGTGAGAGGAAAGAGACTCAACAGGGCAATCCCTGTGATTCCAGAGGTGGTTCCGTCCAGCCACGGGGGCACCCACCTATAATCCTAGCTAGCTTTGGTGGAGGGAGGAGGGGACAGAGGGAGAAGGACCCAGGCAGAAAGACTTAGGACTCCAGACCAGCCTTGGCTATACAGTGAGACCTTTCCTCCAAAACAAACAAATACAAGATAACTGTAGCAAGTCCTTGTAAGGGCTATAAATTAGCGGTTCCCTTAAAGGCGACTTAATTGCCACTTAGAAAGGCCTTTTACTGTGTGAACCATCTACTTCACAAAACAGAACTCTATGAAGGTTTCTCAGACAGTCCAGGTCTATAAGCAGGCAGTTTGCCGAGCAGGTTTCAAAGAGGTCCCTTCCCACCTTCCATTCCTCAGTCCTCCAAAATTCCACATAAGCCTATTTTTTACTCAGAGGGCAAAGTTGACCTCGGCTTAAGAGTGTTCCCTGCACAAAGGATATGTTTTCAGCAAGCAGGACCACATTCCTACCGAGCAAAAATATTCTCCCCTAAGCTGATTGTCCCGGACCTGGCGAGCCTTTCTCAATGAGGCTCTGTTCTGCTGCCTGCAGGCAGATGTGTGGCCTGTGTTCTCGGATGTGGCTTGAGACAGGTGTTTGTCTTTGGAGGGGTTGGAGAGGGGACCTGAGCCAGCTTGCGACCACAGAGGCACCTCGTCCAAAGCTACTATCTTTCTCTACATCGGAAAAGCAAATTCTCCAACAAGACCTACTTCCATGTCCTACCCCCCCCCATATAAACTCACCCTTCTGCGATCCTCTTCTCACTGTCAAAAAAGAGTCGAAAATTCTACTATCATAAGAGAGGGAAGAGGGGGCGGTCAAGAAGAGTGACATTAAAGAAGTCAGCATTTGGAAGTACCTTTTGATGGTCCCTAATTTATAAAGGTCACCGCTAGAAGTGACCTTTATTAAAAGTACGCCCATTGACTGCTGAGGCTGGCTCTGTGAGTAATGGGGGGGGGATATACAAAAGGAAACTCCCTTCGCAGCTATGAATATGCAGTCGTTTTTCCTGCAGAAAGGCATGCTTGTTTCTCTTGCATGTCTGAAGGCCACCTTTCTGTCCCTCTGAGAGTGTGGAATCACTACATCGGAGTGTTATTTCAGAAGCACGCATGGAGGGCACTTGCATTACAAGATGATCCCAATGGAACTTGGGTTAAGGCTATGTGGACAGCAAGGTAACACAGCACAACTTATTGAGTAAGTGATCATTAAGAGCCAATTTTCCCCTCTCATCACTGCCAAGAACATCCATCGAGTGCAGATCAAGGGTAACACAGGGCGGGCTATGTGAAGACCCTTCTTCATACATGCCCCGGAGTTCCTTACCCCGCCTGGCATGGGGGGTTTCCTTTGATGGGAACAGGAACCCAGTCCCCCAGGAGTGAGAGGTGTCCTTAGGTAGCCATAGCCCACCGAGAGCATTCCCAAAGTCTCAGACTGCTCCTTTACTGATGCCGAGGAGGCTTTCCCTGTCCACCTCTCTAGGCTCTGTGGTCACTGCAGCCCAGCAATTCATCTCCACGCCCACAGGGGAGCTGTGCGGAGCGGAGCAGAAGAGCGAGCGCCTCATTGCTCAACGCTAAGCTACTATTTGAGCAAGAATCATCGCGTTAATTACGCATGAAAGCCCTTTCCTCTGCACCAGGCACGGTGCGTAACTTCACACTATCCCCCAAAGTAGATTCCTTCCTTATCAGAGAGAAAACAGGCACCTGAAAACCTGTCTACCCAAGGCTGGTGGGATGGACCAGTGAGGTTGTGGTCCAAAGGTAGAGCAGTTGCCTAGAACCCTAGAGTGAAGAATTGGGGGTGTGATATAGTGGTAGTGTGTTTGCCTAATATGTCTAAGGTTCCAGGGTTCATCTCTCCCTCCTCCTCTTCCTTCTTCTCCTCCTCCTCTCCTCATCTTCTTCCTCCTTCTTCTCTTCCTTCTCCTCCTTTTCCTCCTTCTCTACCACCACCACCACCACCACCACCAACAACAACAACACACACACACACACACACACACACACACACACAATCTTACTGGCCCATGATAATCAAGGCTCCTGGACCACTCTAATTTATTCATAATACTGGCCACTGGGGCCTGAGTAGATTTTTGGATATGTGCTCTTTACATGATGGGGAAGGTTACCGAGTAATCAAAATGTGTCCCCCAACCTTAAGAGTCATTAGGATTGCTGATTCCTAATTCATCAGAGGACAAATACATTGCCCTCGGGATAAAATCCCACAGCTCAAGTCAGAAGTAACAGAGACGGGTGCCATGTCCGTGAGGCTTGGGTGTGATCTGAGGGTGACCAAAATACATGTGGCCACTTAAGAGAATTCAGATACGAACACAGCTCATAAAAGCAGCCCCTGAAGGAAGGGTGTGTGACTGCTCCCTGCGGGCTTTTCTAGAAGTTCCAAACAAAGCCTGCTGGTGGGGGGGGGGGGGCAGGGGAACAATTACAGCATGCAAATGTCATGTGATTTTTGTCACTGATCTTTTAACATGCATAGCTGGGTTCATGTGTCTCCAATTCAAAATCTAAAATTGAATTCTTATGTGGAGATAATTATAAGCAAAAATCAAATGCAGGCTTGAAAAACTCTCTACTTCAGTCACAAAATGACTGCTCTCAAGAACAGCCCAGATCCCCGGAGGAAGTAGGCATGGGCAGATTCCACTGGCTGGAGCAGGGGTCAGAGGTCGGAGGTGAAGGGGACTACAGGTCTCCATTTTGGACAGTTCGGCATGAATCCTGATGCCTTCGACTTGAGTTTTATGCCCATAGTCCGAGGGGACACGCACTCAACAACAGTGCCTTCTTTAAAAAAAGAAAAGAAAAAAAGACTTTCAGCAAACAGGTCCAAATTGCACAATTGAAAAATAAATAAACAAGCCGGAAGTTTAAAAAAAATAAAAAAGTGTCTTCAGAAGGTCAATTGTATGGTACAGTCCATCTTGGTGTGCCAAGGTGGAGGTTCATGGCCATATCTTCGTCCCATGATCCTCTCCTCACAAACTGTCAGGAACAACCAACTTGAAGAAAATCCCTGGAGAATATACCAAAGGGATGGCGTGTGGCTGTCCAAACAGAGGCCTGCCACTATGAAGGGAAAGGGACCGGCCTGTGCACAGAGCTTGGGCTTCCACGCCTAGCCCAAGTTATCATCTTTTTCTTACCCTGTCCCCAGCTCCATAGATAGACGCCACCTCTCCACCCCTGTCAAGGCCCCAGCCCTCCTCCTCAGGTTAAGCAGGGCACCAAGCGTGCCTCGTAGCAGGCAGAACCTCTTGGTCAGAGCCTCTTCAAAGAGTCTGCTCTTCAGAGTTTTGCCTGCTTGCCTGGAGCATGGCAAGGGGTTAGCATCTGACCCCAGCACTATTAAATCTTTTTAAAGTTTAATCTTTGGGGGATTTCAACTGTAAATAAAGAGCACTCCACATGTAAAAAATAAACTCACACTCATGACTTCATGCATGACCCCAAGTTCAAGTTCTGTTTGTGATTTAGCAGAGAGGAGACAAGGTATTGTGGGTGTCGTAGTCTCTGGGTGTGGGACTGGGCTCCCCTAGAGCATTGTGGAGCTGCGGATGAGAGAGGACAGCCCCTCGCTCCACAGGAGAGGTGACAGACAACAGCCACGTGTCTGTCGTGGTCGTGCAGCTGGACACCCATGATCAAGCCTCAGATCACTCTGCAGTGTCCACATCTGGAACCTGCTCACGAACAACATCTGGGCTAATCTTCTGCCAATATTTGGTGCCAGGGCTGCACTCCCATCAGGCCGCAGAACACAGAATTGAACCCGAAAGGAAACGCCGGACCTGGTTCTTTCACGGTTCTGTGGCTCACCCGTGAGATCATCAGAGAGGTCTGCAGGAGACGGGCAATGGGATATATGATGCTTCCAAGTAGGAGGTGTAGAATACGAGCCACAGGGACCCTCTGCAGCCTGAGGACCACGGTCAGTGCACCCGAGATAAACCTCCGCACTGCCGCCCTCGGCCTCCGCAGCACTTCCCCGTATGACTCTGGCTGGAGCCCCAGCACAGCTTCCAGCAATAATAACACAGCAATTACCATCCATTTCCTATTTCAGAGATGAGGAAACCTACTTCTAAGAAGCCCTACCTCCTTGTAGGCAACAGCTATAAAGACTGTCCGCCTCTCCTCCAAGTTCTCGAGCCTGTAGATAAAGAACGGCCTGAAGGGCAGGTGTGCTAGCCCCTGTGTCTTTAGTATAACTAAATGCACAGGAGGCAGACTGCTTTATGACCACTTAAGGCGAGAGGTTCTGCAGGCACATAACTAATGACCCAAATTTGGGAATGGCCTCACTGAAACTGTCCTGAGACAGCATAGAGCTATGCATTAGCAAGACACAGGGAGTAACCACATGCAGGTTTATGTGCCTAGCCGGCTTCCTTTTTCTTACATGAGATTCCTGATGATTTTTTTTTCCATCCTAATCACTTCCCACCCATCCTACCTGGAGGCACGGTGGTTGGATGACTTTCTACCCTCCCAACATCTCATGAGAGAAATTACATTTCCATACATGAAGCTTGGAGAACGTTCAAACCACGGCAGCACAGATGAGAGCCACGGCTACACTGTGTAGCTAGAGCTAGCCCCTGCCCTTCACACCCACGATGCCAGAGCCCTGAGATGATCAGTAGAGAGCATGGGGAGGGAACAGTTTGCACCTTTACTCAGTATGTGTACTATCATTCCTATAGGAGAGGAAGACACACATGAACCACCACCTATAGTTGTGCAAATGCCCAGTGCTGATGTAGGTGAAGCAAGAACAAAAGAGGTCTCTCTCATTCAAGAACTCACAGCAGTTCTGGTTACCAACACAAGCCCGGCCAGTTAAAAAAAAATTCCAGTGTGAAAACGGGCGGGACTTGTAAGGGCCTCAACCCTAGCTGAGGAAATACTGTCACTGACAGACACTATGTGGAGGGCAGTCAATTTCCTTTTATGTGTGACCACTGCAACCCAGTAATTAACTCCACAGCAACGCACATACAGGCAGCGCTGATTTGGCTCAATGTATTATTTTTTTAAAGAGGGTGGGGCTGGAGAGATGGCTCAGCCGTTAAGGGTCCTTGCTACCGTTGTAGAAGACCTAGGTTCAGTTCTCAGCCACAAGGTGACTCACAACCATCGGTAACTCCAGTTCCAGTGGGTCTGGCACCTTCTTATGGCTTCTATAGGTACCAGGCATGCATGTGGCGAACACACATACATGTAGTTAACACATGCATACGTGTACAAGTTAAAAAGAGAACTTGAAGGTGGGGAGCTATGAAGCAGAGGAGGGGGGGATGGCATGAGGGAGGGAGGGAGACTAAGTACAATTCCAATGCATTGTATACAGGACACTGCACTGACCTGTCGTCCATCTACCCATCTAGCCACTCATGGACCCAATGGCTTTCTCCATCTACCCATCAACTATCATGTTCCTACTCATCAGCCGTGCATTTACCTATCACCCAGCCATCTGCATACACAGGGATATAATTACTCACATACCCACCTACTAACTATTATCATCCATCCATCCATCTACCCTACCCATTTGTCCATCTACCCATTTCTTCACCCATACATCTACTCACCCACCCACCATCTGCCCATCCATCTATCCACATCCCATCCATCACAAGACTTTCAAAGCAAAGAAGAAAAGTTAGATCGCTGTGTGACTTACAGCCAGTGTGTTTCCCTCCTCACCTCTGTCCTCTTTCTCTGTTTACAACAAATGGCCCTAACGTTTCATACATGGCCACTGTTGGTCATTAACATCTCACCAGTGTTCAACAGGAACAAGAAAAAAAGTTATAGAGAAATGCTCTGACTTCATCGGGGACAGTTAACAGAAAATGACCACCTGATATCATTCATGGTGATTTCTTTAAATGAACCACCCATTAGAATACAAAGGAAAGGGATATGTGATGTTTAGAAATCTGTATTACCTAAAACACAATGGATACCTGGTCACTTGGATGGATGGATGGATGGATGGATGGATGGATGGATGGATGGATGGATGGTCACATGGATGGATGGATTGATAAATAGCTAAATCGGTAGGTGATGAATAAACAGGTGGATGGGCAGGCGATAGGTGGGTAAACAGGTAGTTGGATGATGGATGGATGGATGAATAATTAGACAAGTGGACAGATGAATTAGTGATAGGAATATGAGTAAATGAATGTGCAGTTGATGAGGAAGTAGACCGGTGATGGGTGGATAGATAGATAGATGCATAGACGGGTCCATGGGCTGGTCAATCAATAGGTGGATTTGGGGTGAGTGCACAGATGAAAGGATGATATGGTGGCTCTGTAGGTGGCTGGGCGGGTTAGAGATGAATACATGAGTGGATGGATGGAGAAGTGATAGGTGGATGAAGGATGGAGAGTGCATGGGTAGGTAGATGGATAGGCGATGGGTAAGTAAATAGATGGGTGGGCATGTGATAGGTAGGGCTATAGATAGGTGAGGGTTAAAGAGTAAATAGATAACTGAGTGGAAGGTCAAAAGATGAAAGGCTGGATGGATGGCTAGCGGGAGGGACAATGACTTCTTATCCTGCTCAACCCAAGAACCCTGTAGCCGACACATGACGAAGCCCCCAGTCAAGTTCTGATACAGATCATACATTTAGTTTTTTGAGGCAGGAATGAATTATTCAGCACTTCTAAATCCAGAACACATCAAACCAAAAACGACACGCTCTGAGCTTTCCTCTTTCCCTGCATACTTAGAGATATCTGTAATTTCTTTAAAAGAATAGAATTATTGATTGTGGGTGAATTAGCAGCTCAAGAAAGATCCAGGATGCAAACTGGAGGTGAGGAGGGTGCTGCCCAACAGGAGTTAAGTGCCTGAGGATGGGGCCATGTAGAGAGGGAAGAAGTGGGGTTTGCAGGAAGAGGAAGCGTTGGCAATGTCAGGGCCAATGCTAGGGGGGAATTTCTCGTCACACTTGAACTCACATTTAGCAAGGAACTAGAGACCCGGAGTTTTCCAGGAAAACTCAACCCAGATTATGAGACTACAAGCCCCTTTGAAGACCTTCCTGTCCCTGAAGAATATCCTAGTTTGTCAGGAATACTAGGGTCCCTGTTCTAGGCTCAGGGAAAAAAAAATGGAGCTTCTAGGACCATGGCTCTTCTAGTCATTAAAGTAGGAAAGCATCTCAGATCCAGTATGTTCCTCAATCTTTTGTATTCCGAATGAGGTACCAGGACATCAAAGGCTTTGGACCTCCCTCAACCTTTCCCATTGGGAGCTCTGAATCCCTACAGCTATATAAGGTTTTTGTGGAGTGTCCCCACAAAAGGCTGATGAATTGAAAGGTTGGCCCCCATTTGGTAGAAGTTATTGACAGATGACCTGAGCAGGAAGGTATTAAAATCATCCATGGGTTGGTCTATTGATTAATGGGGTATGTACAAGACTTTGAAGGAAATATCTTATTCTGTAGATAGATAGATAGATAGATAGATAGATAGATAGATAGATAGATATAACTTTTTAACCAACAAGCAATATAACCAACTTACCGTGAACTAAAATCTCTGACTCCACAAGCTAAAATAAATTATTTCTCCTTTAAGTTGATTTATCTTGGCCACTTTGTCATAGCAATAAAGGTGACCAACACAGGTGTGAATAGCCAAACCAGAATGGTGGCTCTAAGGTAAATCTAGGCTTTGGGTCCTCAAGAAGCCTTGCAGCCTTGGTCTGTAGGTATTCAGAAGGCCACATCTGAGAATGAGGAAATGCTGGGCAACAGAAGCCCAACAACCTTAGTGTGTACCCCCCAAATATCGATCACGGCATTTCTATCAGATGAAGTGATTCGGGATGAAGGTATGTTATTATAAAAATTCAGATTACTTTCTTTGAACTTGCTCACTCTTCAGGTGTAAAGGGACCCTTAGAAGTAGACATGATCCAACCATCTGTCCTGCCCAGAAAAAGCCTAAAACCCCCAGCAAGAAGCGCATAAAAGCAGAGAGAAAGATCTGATGTAAGAAAATATTGGCAAGGCACCTTTAAGCCCAGCACTTGGGAATCCAAGACAGAAGAGTGGTGTATTTGAGGCTAGCCTAGATTGAGGCTATAGACCAAGTTTCAGGCTAGTTTTAACTATTGACAGAGATCTTATTGTAAACAGCCAAAATAAAATGAATCAGCCAACTGTGGCGGGCACAAGATCTTAATGGCTGAGGCAGGTGGCAGTCAGCCTGCGTGATACGTGGGTCTACCGGAGACAGAGAAAAACATTTTCCTCATGCCACACTTGACCCTGGAGGAGAACCAACTAGCGTGCCCAACCAAGCACCCCTAGAAAGAAGCCCCCAGATACACAAGGCTCCTTCCTGTGCCTTGCTGTACTCCCAGAATCCAATGCACTAGCCACTTGATGAAGTCTAACTGATTGAAATATATCTCTGCATGTCCAGGGCGTAGGGGCACAGAGTTAACAAATGTCCTTCCTTCATGAAAAGAAGCTGGGCTCTGATTAAAATCGACTAGAATGGGCCCTCTATACATCTACTTTAAAAACAAGAAGCCACTAATTCAGTTTAATTCAAAGATTAAAGATGATTAAAATTTCCCTAAGTTACCTGGAAGTTAGGGACAGGCAGCCTGTGGTGTCCATCTAAACATGGGTAGGTGTTGGGAAATAACTTCCGCTGTTTGATTGATGTGGTTGGCTTTTTGTTTGGTTTTGCTGTTGATTTTTTTTGAGGGGGAGGTGGGGTCATTCAATTGCTTTTTCAAGTCATCTTTGAGTACCAATTATATTTCATCAAGGTTAGTAAAATGGTAAAAGGAAAAAAAGAAAAAGAAGCAGATGCCTGAAAATGAGGATTGCCAGTAATATTGATGGAATCCGGTAATTTCTTTCCGGTATCGTAGCAGATGAATCCAGACTGTGTACAGCCAGGCAAGGTTTACCGAAACATTCAGGGCTATAAAAAGAACCTACAAGACAATTTCCATTTTTGGTCCGCCCGCCCCCCAAAACCCCAAAACATCACTAAGGGTAATGCTTGTTTCTTTAAAACCAAAAAAAAAAAAAAAAAAAAAAAAAAAAAAAAATTTTTTTTTGTTAATTTGTAAGAATTTCAACTGCCACCAGAGAGGCCTCCATACTTTTAAACCCTCCAATATTAACACAATCCCATCTGATGGATGATATTGATTAATGCTATTAGCTCCTTCCAAATATACTTGCAACTTAGTCAATTCTGTCATTTAATAATTTTGCTAAATCTCAAAAAATGGATAGGCAATCTTGCCTGGAAGAAGGCAGCCCTGCTAGTTATTTACAGATTGTAACATTTACATAAGAGTTTAGTTTAACAAGAGATACAAATATAGATAAAACCCTTAGGACTTCATTCTCTGAACTGCCCTCTAAAAATCTGCCCTGCAATTTGCAAACTGAATTTTGTGCAGACTATTCCTGGAAGGCTTTGTGAATTAGGGAGAACTAACTCAAAGCAAGGGCTGGCTAATCACAATTTTGCAAATTGTACGTAGCAATCATCCTCACATTGTGAAATTCCGATCTATAAAATGCTGATGTTTTAAAGTTGAAAAATAAATTAGCTCGCGAGAACTATTTCACCATAAAAAAAATAAATAAATAAATACAATCAGTCTGAGGCTTTACGACTAAATTATTTGTTTAAAAAAATTAAAATAATAGTCACATTGGTAGCAAATATTAAATAAAAGTAGGGATATCATCCAAGTATGTTCCTGCCACCATCTGAGTGAGAGAGAGAGAGAGAGAGAGAGAGAGAGAGAGAGAGAACGAGCGAGCACGCACTTCCAGGCATCCCCATCTGCATGGCCTCTCCTATAAATACTCACCTGCCAGGAGCACGTGGATTCTATAACTCTCCAGCATGTGCTTGTGGTCATGCCCAGACTTCTATTTTAAACGCCTCCAGCACATTCATCTATGGTCTGGAGAAGCCTTCTCAGACAGCACCCGGATTAGTCAACCCAGACTTTGACATGTCATCTATTCACTTGCTAAATCCAATTCACGTCTGTCCAGCCTAAGACGCTGGCAGTTAGCACGCATTTGTTTATTTGTTAAAAGCAGTGCCATGTGGCTTACACATACTCTAGCAATATCCAATCACGAGGAAGCGAGCGCAGCCTCAAAGGCAAACGGTGAGCCGGTGTCTCTGAAAACGGATTTGCCTTGGGCGAAGAGAGCTGACTTCAAAGGGGTGTGGGTCACAAGACTCAGGACTGTTGGCTCATTTCTAGAGAGCATCCTAAAGACTGTCGCCCTTGGAGAAGAGTAAGCAGACACGTAAGCAAATGTTTGGGTGTGCACACCTGAGTCCTCCCTTTATCCTCCATACCCATACTACGTTCAGCACACGACGCCAAGCCTAAGAAGCACGCCTTCTCATGCTCGCCACTGCCTGCTGGCCCGTAAGCACCAAGACTGTTCATGAATTGAATTTTGCAATGTTTAAAGTTATCTGAAGCAGACTCATGGTGTCAAACGCCTGCCAACCCAATACTTGAGAGGCTGAGGTGGGAGACTCTTTAAGTCGGAGGCCAGCCTAAGCTACATAGTTAGACTATGTTTCTAAACAAGTCCATAGGGAAAGAGAGACAAAAATCTTGCTTGAAATAAGCCGGTGTTTCAATGTTGCTCTTCTCTGCCCTGCTGTGCCGTCACCTGCCCCTTTCCTGGCTGTGCTGGAACCAGCCCTCTCTGGAGACAGAGTATCGTTTCTCTGACACTGCCGACCTTCCTATTTTGTTTCATCTTGTTCTGTTTTCATCTTCTTCTCATTCCTTAGATGTCACACCAAGCAAAACTAATGCAACTTACTTCTGACCCACTGTCAGAGCACATTCCTGGACACCCTATAGGTGAACTCCAAGGTTCGGAATGGCCTCTAGTAAGCTCAAAGGAGCAGTGGAGATAGCACAGCAAAAGTGCCCACAATAATGTCCTTGGAAAGAACTGGCCCCGTGCCTGTCATGGCCGTGCTGCCTACCCTTTGGGCTCACGATGGAGACACCCCGCCACCAGTCCCCTTCCTCAGAATGCATCTCTTACCTCGGCCTTCTGCTTGCTCAGCCTGAAGCTTAAGCACTTCCTGTAACATTACTTCTACAGAGCAAATATTTACATTAGTAAATACCATCAAAATAAGATCTGTGTTCAAGTGTTTCCTATAGGTGGTTGAGGGAAACAAGAAGTTGCCGCCTAAGTGGTGAGGAGAGGCAATGGAGCCCCTCCCCCCCCCCACAACTGACAAAACACCTCCCTATGAGGATCTCTGCTCTTGACTGAATACTGCAGCATTAGTAACGTGTGCCTTCCAACAGCAAGGCCCAGGGGTCCCTGGCAGGGTACTCAGAACTCCTCCAGCACACAGACTCTATGGTTTGCACAGAATCACAGCCAGTAGCCCATGCAAGCACTGGACTCAGACACACAGGCCTCTGTGGCCCCGTGGTCTTAGAGGAGATAAAGCCGAGGACAGTGGTGGGACCCAGAGGCCAATCTGAGAAAGGCAAGTTACTCTCTGTGTACTAACACCCAGGTCAAGTAGAAAGAACTGCTTCTAGAGTTTTCCAGAAGCTCTTCAACACATTCATTCCACCAGTGGAATGGATACTAAAAAGGGCACATGCTCTGATAAAAGAGGGAGAGAAGACCTTGCCTTTTCATACCCGGAACATTACTTATCACTGTGACTCAGTAGTCCTGGCCTCCCAAATCTCCTCGGCACTGAATATCACTGCTTTTTGAGAAGTTGGCCAGTACGTAGGACTTATCTGATTTGTGTTTCCCTGATCAACCATGCAACCTCTATCTTTTCATATATGTGGCACCCACCCCAGTGTCTTCTATAAGTTGCACTAATATGATTTTTCTCGTTTATATTTAAAAGCTCTTTACATATGTTGAATATGAACCATTTATTAGAGATACTTAAAATACTTTCTTGGATGTCCAAGGCAGATGGCTCTAGCGGCCTGCTTAGGACAGCATGTTGGAGCTGCAGAGACAGCTTAGTGGTTAGTAGGTCTTGCTACTTTTACAGAGAGCCTAAGTTTGGTTCCCAGGACGCATATCAGACAGCCCACAAAAACCAGTATCTCCAGGAAATCTAATACCTTCTTCTGGCTTTCACACACAACATGTGACATATATCAATCACACTCATACGTGTGCAGTGCACATGCACAGATAAAATTTTAAAATGTATTATTAAAACAGAAATGGATAAATGTACAGAACAGTGATAGATGTGTGTGTAATGTACACACACAACATTGTTCTGAAGGGCAAGTTGTGATGTCTATCAAAGAATTAAGAATATATACCTTGCAATCCACCAATGCTATATGTAGAAATCTATTTAGAAATACTCAAAGTTATTTAACATACACACATTGATATATGTGTATGTGTATATATATATACATATATATATATGTGTGTATATATATATATATATATATATAAATTTTTTGAAGATTTAAGGAATAAATTGAACCCAAGGCATTGGGAATGCTCGCCAAATATTCTGCCACTTAGCTGTAGTCCCATCCTTTGATTGTTGTTGCTGCTGCTGCTGCTGCTGCTGCTGCTCCTATTGTGGCTTTTAGGCAGTGTCAAAAGTCCAGGCTGGCCTTGCATTCACCATCTCCCTGCCTCACCTTCCCAAGCACCGTGAAGGCAAGTGTGGCTTGCCATGCCCACACATCTGCAGCAGTCTGTGCTGCACTGGAAACAGACCAACAAAAAGCCACCACACCATCCATCCCAAAGCACACGGTTCCACTAAGGTGAGCATGCCGAAAGCCAGAGTGTGCTCAGTCTTTGAATCTGACACTTGGAGAGAAGAAAGTCCCCCAATTAAATGAATGTAATTTAATAATTAAATAAAAGTACGACCCAATCATACATGTGGACTACGGGGCTACCATCGCCCTCACCACGTAAATGGTGGAAACCCGTGATCATAGTGCGGCAGTACATAGCATAGCACACCACGCAGAACAGAGGTTCTCCCCACAGTGGGAGAGGACGACTCAGAAGCAGAGTGGAAGGGGACTTTGCTTCTTCCCAACGCACATGTCTGTCCTGTTGAACTTGAGTGGTGAACACACAGAAACTTTATAATTAAGCAAGATCGCTTACCTTAAAATACAAAGCTCTAGTCAGCCCTCTGTCGCTACAACAAGGGCTGAAATCCTTCCCTAGAATTCAAGACCTTCCACCAAGCACCAACTGTTCTCCTCAGGCCACTCCTGGCTCCAAAGTGTCCTACCGAGTTGTCCCTTCAGTCCCCTCAGCTTCAGTCATACCTTCCTGTCAGCCCACACCTCGGGAAGCCTTTGACAACCACTCCCCCACATACACACACCCGTTCTCCACCCTCCACGATGGTTCTCAGCCATGTCCTAGGTCATTCCTTTGATGTGTGAGTGTGACACACTGTACTGTCACTCCATCAAGAGAAGGCCTTCTCCCCTTCATGTCCATTCATATAAAACCCCCTGAGTGGAGCAAGAGTCCAGCTGCAGCAGATAAAGAAGGAAGCCTGGCAGAGCCAACAACCGGGCCAAGGCGCAAGCCGTGAACAAAAGGATGCAGGGCTGGTGCGAACAGGTTAAGGAGGGCGAGCGCAGGATGGGAAGGACAACACTCTAAGGCAGCATAGCATTTATACTCGGGCTCTGGAGAAGCACCAGGTAGTGAGGCAGTGGGAAACCCAGACATGTGCTCATGACTCTAGCTTGTGAGCCATCTGTCTAGAGAGACAAGCGAATGCCCTGGCTGGCAGTGGCCTCGCTCAGAAAAGGAGGGGACTTGGGGATGATCAGAGCATAGTGGATCAGAGCATAGTGGTCCCCCTGGTCCACTCTCAGGCGCAGTCATCCTATCAGGAAAGGAGAGGCTACATCAGGCATCTAGCCACGCCCAGGCTCCAGCTCTGGAATGTGTGAAAACTGGAGCTTCCCGAATCCAGCCAACCAGTGTACAAGCCTCTGCCCAGGCCAGAAAAGCCACACTCCCAATGGAAAGCCAGATGAGACAAAATTATAAAGGCAACTCTTACATATGTCCAACAGCCAAACCCTGCTTCCCAGCTCCCCAGATATGGCTCTGGGCGTGTCCACGGCTCCCTCCTCAAGGCAGCAGCAAGGATGGACAACAGCAAAACAAGGGGGAGACCTTCTAACAGCTGGACTTTAAGGTGGTTACATGCCACCCGGCAGGAGGCACCATAGAAGCTATAGTTGATTTACCCCCCAGATCCAAGTCGGCCAGATTGAATGGACCTGGAACTACAAGCAGGGGAGGCGCCGTGCACCAGCCCCCAACCAGGAGCCTCCAGGTCGCGTAGCCCACAGGGGGCAAGGCCCTTCTTGACATCTCATCCAACAGGGACACCCCAGAGTATCTTCAGCGGGAGGCCGCCACCCTTCCACAGAGGGCCAGGATCCCTAAACCCTTCACTCTAGAGTTTTCTGCATCATGAATAAGCAGGAGGGTCCTGCTCCCTCCTCCAACCTTCAGCTTAAGAAAATACCATGGGCTTTAAAAAGTAAGCCAGGTAAGCAGTTTCCCAGGATAACCGCAAGGAAGAGCTCCCTATGAGTTCACAGCATTGATGCTAATTCACACCCATAACCCTAACCCTCCGGAGGCTGAGGCAGGAAGATTGTGAGTTCAAGGCCAGCCTCCACTATAAGACAAATCCAAGGACAGCCCGAGACACATAAAACTTTGAGTTCAAGGCCAGGCAGGGGTATGCAAAATCCTGGTAAGAGAGAGGCAGAGAGAGGACTGGGAGCAGAGGGCTGGCTGGCTGATCACGTTGGAGTCCAGTGTAGGCCCCATGGATCAGTGCACCTGGCTGCTAGTCCTGTGTTGCGAGCTGGCACTGTGGGCTATGCTAAAGCAGACAGCCAGGAGACAGATTTCCTCCATCCAGGCTGGGGCCTCTGGGCTTCACACTGGCCCTCAGGAGGAGACTCTATTCCAGTCTGCTTTTCCTCAAGGGAGACCCACACTATCCCAACAACTTTCCAGGACCGTTTTTGTCCCTGCCTGTTTCTCAAGAATGCCACAGACTGTCCCTAAGTAGGAATTCCAGAGTGACAGGACATGAGAGCCATTGTTCTTGTCAAATGCCAGTCCTGAAAGGCCCCAACGACATAGGCAACCCACCCCCAAGATGCAGCAAGGTGATTATGGGATAGGCATGAGAATTTGGGGAACGTGGGAGCAGATCTTGGAGCTTTGCTCAAAGAATTGGTCACCCGAGGGTGGTGCAGACGAGTTGCCCCGAGACTCCTGGGAAACGGTGGTGTACGTGGCCAGACTCTGAGTCTAGCTTGCCCCAACCGAAGTAGGGTATAGAGGGAGAGAACAGGGCAGGGGTTCTGGGAAGAAGCCAGGCACCAGTCCTAGGAGACTTCCGTGGGGGTGTCTTATCCACTGAGATCACCTGACACTGCAGGAGGCTCCAGTGGGCCAATTCTGCCAGGAAAGAGCAGACAATGAAACCCAGAATGCCAGGCACCCAGGGAACTACCTAGGAGCAAGCACTGCTTGGCTTTCCTGGATCTAGCAGCCTCATCTCCGTTGGAGCCTAAAGTGGCAGAGACTGGCATGGCTCTGGGGGAAGGTCCCCATGAGTTCCCGGGGGCTACTTCAGGTACAGACTCTGGCCTGTCTGTCTAGTCCCCATCCCAGCCTATGGGGCAGCTACTACAAGAGCTCATACAAACAGTACAACAGCAGCGCTGACTCCACTGTATCCCTGAAGGAAGAAGTGTCTCTGCACAGATATGGTAGAGTGTCACATGACCTCTCAACAAGGCCTTGGGTTCCAAGTGCCCCAGCCGGGTCAAAGAGGAGTCCCACCGAGCCACACCCCAACCCTTCACTGAGGGATTCTAGGTAGGGCTCTACTACTAAAGTACATCCCAAGACCTTCTAGTCTTTTTCTCTTTTAAGACAAGTAGGGCTCCCTCAGGAGGTAGCCCAGTCTTGTTACTAAGATTCTCTGACTTTAGGCTCAGGAGTCCTGGAATTAAAGATACATTCCAACAGGTCTACCAATTTTTATATGTTGTGTGTGTGTGTGTGTGTGTGTGTGTGTGTGTGTGTGTGTGTAGAGAGAGAGAGAGACAGAGAGAGAGAGAGAGAGAGAGAGAGAGAGAGAGAGAGAGAGAGAGAGAGAGAGAGAGAGAGAGAGAGAGAGAGAGAGAGAGAGAGAGCCATATCCATGTGGGTGATGGACTGATGGACATAGAGAACAATTTACAGGAGCTGGTTCTTTCCTTCTATTATGTGACTCTCCTATTACGTAAATTCCAGGAATCAAACTTATATCCTCAAGCTTGGCAGCAAGCCCCTCTACTGCCTGAGCCATTTTGTAAGCCCTGTTTTTTTTTTAATCTTTATTTTAACCATTCTTTCATAAAGAAAGAAAAGTAGGGTTGTGATTTTTTTTTTCCTAGAAACTCTGATGACTTAATAGAACTAGCAAAAAAACAAAAAAAAACAAAAAAAAACAAAACAAAAAAACAAGGTTGTGGATTGGTTTCAGTTTGTTGTTTTTTCATTGTAAGGAAGTCAGGACACTAATCTTTGGGTGAGAGAGAGAGATGACTAAAGGAAGTTCTCTATTGATCAGAGGACAGGGATGGAGGCACTAGTCCCTCCCCACCCCCAGAAGCCCTCAGTGAATGTTCTCACTTCTACCTGTCAGGCTATCCACCTTGTGACTCACAAACCCCTGGGATTCAAGGTCATGGTCACCCCCTCCATAGTAGACTTGCCTTCATCCCTCTTTTTGTCACCTACACAATGGAAGACACACACTGCCCCAGGTATTCAGCACTGCTCCCTGCACCGGGTGATGGAGCACAAGTACCAGTCCTCACCTCTGATACTAGCCCCCCCCATGCCCACCCCTACCCCCCACCCGCTGGCTGACCTCAGACTGTAACAAGAAAGGAGAAGCAGCTGAAGTGGGGGGGGGAGGAACACAGCAAGGAAAAGAGAAATCCAAATGGCTGAGAAACACCTTAAAAAAAAAAGTTCAACATCATTAGTCATTAGAGAAATGCAAATCAAAACAACCCTGAGGTTTCACCTCACACCAGTCAGAATAGCTAAGATCAAAAACTCAGAAGACATCAGGTGTTGGAGAGGATGTGGAGAAAGAGGAACACTCCTCCACTGCTGGTGGGAATGCAAGCTGGTACAACCACTCTGGAAATCAGTCTGGCGGATCCTCAGAAAACTGGACATGATACTTCCGGAGGATCCAGCCATACCACTCCTGGGAATATACCCAGAAGATTCCCCAGCATGCAATAAGGATACATGCTCCACTATGTTCATAGCAGCCTTATATATAATAGCCAGAAGCTGGAAAGAACCCAGATGTCCCTCAACGGAGGAATGGATACAAAAAATGTGGTATATATACACAATGGAGTACTATTCAGCCATTAGAAACAATGAATTCATGAAATTCTTAGAGAAATGGATGGAGCTGGAGAATGTCATACTAAGTGAGGTGACCCAGTCTCAAAAGAATACCCATGGTATGCAGTCACTGATAAGTAGATATTAGCCTAGAATCTTGGAACACCAAAGACACAATTCACATACCAAATGATGTCTGACAAGAAGGAGTGAACACTGGGGCTGGAAAGGATCAAAGCATTAGTGTAGGGGAATACAAGAACAGGGAAGAGGGAAGGGGTGGAAGAGGGAGCAGGGGAGGGAAAAGGGCATGTGGGACCTTTGGGGGATGGGGAACCAGAAAAAGGGAAATGAATTGTAAATATAGAATATATCCAATAAAAAAATAGAACTGTAAAAAAAAAAAAAAAAAGGAAAGGAAAGAGTGGGGAGGGGGGAGGGGGAGGGGCGGAGAATGTCAAATTCGATATAACTAAAGTTTCCATGAAGAAACTATTAGACATCATGGCTGTGACCAAAGGGCCCGGAAGACCTGAGGGAAGACACGGACGGAGCAAGGTTCATCTAGAGCCCATCAAGCATTGGCACGGAGCACAAGGACAGTGTGGATGCCCAAACCTTGGAGACACTCGGAAATTACGGTGCTCTGAGAAAAAGTACTAAACATAACAAACCTTTGGGCTCCCTGCCCTTACGCACACCGTGGCTCGACATTATTTATTATCTGAATGCCCGTTACCTAGCTCTGTAGAGGTAAGGGGTCCTCACATCCTATCCCCAGTTTGAGGGGTGCCATGCGGGTAGATCTGGGATGGACAACCAGTTGGGCCCCCACTGCTGCCCAGTGTCAGGAAAGATGAGGGCAGCTCGGCAAACCCCTCCTGATGATGGGCAGGTGTCCAGCCCTGCCCTCCATAACTTGTCCTAAGAAGGAGCCCCAAGCCGAGGCTTTGGGACATCACAGCCCCTTGGCCAATCTCTACAAGGACACCAACCTGAGCCCCCCCAGGGTCAGCTCGATGGGTGCACCCCAGATAATGAGGAGTGGGCTTCAGTCAGTAGCCCTCCACCGTCGCGGTCCACCCGTCTCCCCGTGGCCCATTATCCGAGCACTTGAACCCTGGATAACAATGAGTTCACGGAGAATGAAAGTGCTCGGCTTTAATTGTCTGCATTTAGTCACGCAAACAGAAGCAATGGTCTGAGAGAGGCTAGTTAGCCGCTGACAGCCTCTGCTCCACGCTGGCTCCGAGGAGCGGTTACAGACTGTTTTGATGGAGACTCTGCCAGAGCAATAAATTCCCTCTTAAACCTGTTTGCCTGGAACAAGTTTTCTCCTTTTTTTTTTTTTTTCCCTTTTGACTCTGTCTTCTCCTTCCTCCCCACTCCTCCCCACCCCCCCTTTTTTTTTTTACTTAAATGAAATTCCTGCCGCCGCTAATATCCAACAAATAAACATCATTAAGAAATTGAAGGCACTGAAAGAATGTGCGGTTTATGTTAAATTTTCCCCTGTCAATCAATTCTGCATGTCTGCATGGAGCCGATGATCGCATCATCGTGTTAGTGTGCCTGACTTGTTCAGCACAAAGAAGGTGAGGACGCTTTCTCAAGCAGGGATGTCAGCACTTGAAAACCCATCACCATCTGCGCTCATTTTCCGAGAAGGGGGAAAAAAAAAAACAACCCCTGTTTAAGAATACACCAGAACAAATAACTTGAATGTTTGAAAATAAACCACGGGGTCAAAGAAACTTTATAATGAAACGGGGAAGCAGCCGCATTGTTCTACCTCTCTTGTGGCGCGGGGCCTTCGGTACCTTCGTTTACCGAGGTCTTCACTCTAAAAATAGATATTAATAATAGCCAGGCAACGGCCCCGCACTATGTGAAACGCATACAGACACGCTATTTTAGAAGCAGTGGGGCTCTCGGGGAGGCCGCGGGAGCAACCTATAATGATATAGGTCTCGCCCCCTCTCAGTCTGCTTCCCTTGACTTAGGGGGTGTCTCCCCTCCTATACCTTCCGGCCTCCCCCCTCCAATTTGAAACAGAACAGGAAGCCCCAAACAACCATACAAGATGATCAGTCGGGGACAAAAAAAAGAAAGAAAAGAAAAAGAAAAACTTAAGGGAGGAAAAACTTTCGTCGCCCAACTTTTCTTAGCAAAGCCTGTCAAAGCAACGTTGCAGAAACAGCCGGAGAATGAATGGGGACATTGTTCTGCCCTTAATAAACTTATAAGCCAGGAGCTTTTTGATCCTATTTTTTTTTCTCTCTCTCTCTCTCTCTGCATCTCACTATTGTACTTTGTCACGAGGAGGTCTCGCATAAATAATGTCGTGTTCTTATGAAAGTTTTTAAGGCACCCAGAGCCGGACAGCACGGTTACAAATGATATCCAACACAAAGACTATCAATTAATCAAATGAGAACATAGTACAGGAGCTCACAATACACACGCAGCGAAGGGAAAGATAAATTGATTTCTGCTGAAGCACTGGGCCTTTTCAGCAGTACAACTGTGTGAAAAATACCAGTTACAGAGAGTGCTGAGGCAGCAAGAGCATTTAATACACCACAAACAGTTATCTAAGGCCCCGTCCAATAACCGACAGTACAGTAGTGTGACCTACATACTAACGCAGTCATTGTCAGACGTGGGAGCCACGCACGCCACACCAGTTACACGGCTCGGAGCGTTCTCAATCTTTCTGGGAGCTCCATCCCTCTCCCCCCACCACTCCTCTGCCTTGTTTCTCCTGCTAAAACATCTTCTGGGAGACAACCCTAAAAGCAGAGCAACCCAGCTAATGCGTCTCTCTGTCCGTCCGTCCACTACTTCCTCGGCTTCTGAATGTGTCTGAGCACTTCTGCTACGGCACACTGGGTTTTCTTGTTATTTGTCCTCTGATGTCCATCACTTTCTTTCCTTTTGTGTCCAAATCTCAGTGAACTTCTTGTCTTAAGGAGAAAAAAAAAACTTTATCTCTGGATTCAGGTGCAGGTGTGTGCTCTATGTTGTACATGAAATGTCGCCCACGTATGTTGAGTATGAAATGTCTTAAATGCCTTCTCCCCAGCTGCTAGAGATGTGTGTGGACTGACAGAAAATTTAGGAAGTGAGGCTTCACTGGAGAAAGTAGTTCCCTGGGTGGGTTCTTAGAGAGATATTCCCCCACTCTGTCCTTCCTGTCCACCATGAGAAAATAAAGTTCCTTCCCAACACACTAACAGTTTGCCTAAATGCTGGGGGGTCAAGAGATTGTGGACCAAATCCTATAAAACCGTGAGCTAAATGAATCCTTCTCCCATAAGAATGTTTTGAAAGCATTTTGTTGCTGTGGCAAAAGGTCTCACTAACATGGGAGGGTTCTCGCTTCTGTTCTTGGTGCTACCCAGAACCTGGCGTGACAAGCTTGACCAAGGGAATGAGAGGAGAGTTGTGAGGTATGCCACGTTGTGATGAGGGGCCCCGGGGATCTCATGGTCTGCAAGCAGGCTTTTTCTCCAGGTCCCATCATGCCCTTCTCCACCCAAGAACACAGAGATGCTGCACGGGAGATGGACTGGTAGCAATGAGGGATGGTCATCACCCAAAGTCTGAACTTCTGTATCACCACACGGAAACTCCTAGTGACCGCACTTCCCGATCTCTGTCTGGGGAGGAGCAAGCCTGTGCTCCTTTGAGCAATCGAGCGGCCTTGTAGGCCTTCTTGAAAGGCTTCCCTAGGCTGGTTCCCCACAGCTGCTGAGCATGGCCTTCTGGAATCTGTCCCCATGGGACACGTGAGGATAATGAGGACCTGAAAAGGTCCAGTCAGCACCTTCTCACCATGGAATGAGGGACCCAAGATGTCCGCCGGAGCTAAGAATATCCTCTCTGACTGGAACTGAGTGACGCACCAGCTTTGTAAGTACTTAAAAGAAAAATCTTCTTTGTAAACCTTTCTCCCACCCTACTTCAGTCTTCAGAACTTATGACTGATAATCCTCTTTGTTTCAAGAGGACCATGGTTCGCATGGGGGAGGGGTGTTCACAAGATTTACATGGCGAGATCACCAGGCTTCTCCAAAAGAATGCCGCGGACTTAGGCTCATCTCAGGTTACATTTTTAAGTTTAGTGCTGTTTAAGGAACTGCTATGTTTTGTACACCGAGCTGACAGAAAAACATCCCGTGGCTCAACTCCCAGGATGCAGCAGGTAGACTCCTGGGTCTGGCAGCCTCCTGCGTAGGTGAGAGCTGACGCGTCCTTTGACACACGTGGCCTAATTTCTGCAGGCTGTCACTGTCGTCAGCCTGTGTCCATGTGAACATAGGCCCTCACATAATGAATGGTGTACTTTGCAGACTCCTGTTTCTAGAAAGGAATGATTTAATATCATAAAATAAAGCTTTAGACCTCCGTGCCAATTACTGTGTTTAAGTCATCGAAAGCCACTGAGGAGGGTTAGCGGGGCACGCCAGTGTTAAGGGAATGTGTAACCCATCTCCAAAGAGAGGCCAAGCTGAGCCGCTGGCCGGGTAAGAGGCACAACTCGCTAAAAGCTTCCACACAGTGCGAAGAAAATGTCAGACGCACAACCCCACTGCACCGCAGTAAACACAAGCCGGGTAACTAAATCGTTGTCACGGGCTTTCCTCGAGGGTCAGGCTGAGAAAGACTGAAACACATAATCAAGTCTTTACTGTATTTTAACAGAAAAGGGGAAACCACAGAGTTCACGGCCCACTGACAGTTCCTACGGGGAAGGCAAGTGCAGGGGACACCGGAGGAGAAGGGCAGCTAGATGGGTCAGGAGCCCTTGGTGATGGTGGCAGGGCTGCACAGCTGGGGAAAGGCGGGATCCTCCTGCTCCCCCTGCTCTCCTCTCCTCTCCCCTCTGTTAGGACCAGGTCACCTGAGCGTACAGAAGAGTTGGGATCATTTCCCACGGCTTCCCGCCATCTGGCTGTGGGCTATCCGGCCATAATGCCCAACCACAATGCTCATGCTTTCTCTTACGGTGACTCAATTTTGCATTAGACAAAAGAGGAGAAGGATGAGAAGGAGAAGAAAGGAGGAGGAGGAGAAAGAGGAGGGAAAGGAAAAGGAGGAGGAAGAGAAGGAAGAGGAGGAGGAAGAGGGGGAGGAAGAGGGGGAGGAAGAGGAAAAGGAGAAAGAGAAGGAGGAAGAGGAGGAACAGGAGGAGGAAGAAGAGAAGGAGGAAGAGGAGGAGAAGAAGGAGGAGGAGGAGGAGGAAGAGAAGAAGAAGAAAAGAAGAGATGATATTTCACAGATCAACCAAAGAGGGAAACAAAGGAGAAGGTATTTAAGTTATTTTAATATCAAGTGTTTTTCAAAGCTATAAATACATATGAGGGGACTAATTGTAAACTTCTCTCAGAGACTCAAATCCAAATTCATGTTGCCATGCGGATTCAATGATAATAAATTACATCCTTCTAAGTAAAGCGTGCACTGTAATAAAACACCCACCCTCGAGAACTTAGAGGCCTGATCCCAGCTAAAAGAATTCATGGCTTTGGAATTCTGAGTATATATATTATTTTCCTGTCAGTTCTCACAACTTCTCTCAATTACTGATGTTCTCCACATAATGAATTTTCCCCGGGTTTGATGTGTGATTGCGGCTATATTTTTATCTATATGTTTTGTGGTCCTTGTACTTAAGCTTTTTGCTCACAAATCCTTTATTAAAAATACTAAATTGTGAGAAGTATATTCATATTTCACTCCGTGTTCTCTACAGAGATGTGGTTCCCCAAGCAAACACAGCTGCACAGGCGAAGTCGCTGTCAGAACACGCGCACAGCCGCAGAGCGAACTTTGGGTGAGGCCGTTCCCAAGCAGCTCTGCTGGGATTAGATTTCTGAGACACCTTTGTCTGCCTCCTGGAAGAAACTTACAACCAAGCTTGCGTTTTTCCACATCAAAACTGCAGGTTGAAGTTTCACTTTAGATAAGGCCCCAAACCAAAAGCCTACCCAAAGCCATTTTCAAAGTCAGCAAGACTCATACGGAGACTCTTGACAGTTGTGTTGGTGTATTAAAATTGTACAGGTAAGAAGCCGGGTCTGAGCATTGAAGAGTTCAAAGCTAGCCTGGGCTACTCAACCTGGGATACAAAGTGAGACCCTATCTTTAAGAAGACAAAGGAAAAGAATAGGGGGAGGGAGGAAGAATGGGGGGGGATGTGCGAAGGGGGGGAAGGGGTAGAAATAAGAACTACAACCCAGTATGCAAACACATATTCTCTCTGATATCAGTGTGCCATCAGACCTTAATTTGAAATGAAAATGCAAGATAGAAAAAAAAAACAACAAAAAAAAACACCTCACTGTCATATGATGGCTCAGGCATGGAGCCAGGTAATAAGACAAGACCAGAGACCCACCACATCCTGGGGGTTTCAGTGTTATCAGCCTAAAACAATAAGAAGAAAGCTCAAAGCTGAAGTCTGACCCATGTAAATGAGCATCTCTTAAAAAAAAAAAAAGGAAAAAGAAAATCCTCCCTCCAGGGAACCTTCACACTGGCCTGGTCGGCCAGCGAGCCACTGACCTTTGGAAAGGGGGAACATAGAATTAAGGCTGCCAATAAGACGAGACAATTACTCAACAGATTTCAAGAGCAAATGAATACATGGGTGAGTAATGGGGGCATTTGTCAGCTGTGGTCAGCAGAATAAATGGATCTGATATTAAAATTGGGAGGGAAAATAACGGATGTGACCCCTCTGTCAAATCAAATCAGTGTATACGCCCTGAGGAGCCCCTCTGTGCCTGGACCAGGATTAGTGTCACAAGCGGACCCAGGAAAGGATGGACACTCTGAAAATTTTCTCTCCTTGCGAGGTCCTACAACCTCTAGCCTCACTGATATCCATGAAAAGTCAGGAAAGAAAACCTAGATCTGAACCCTGGTGACCATTCTACTGGGAAGAGCCCTCCAGCAGTCAGAAGACTCCACCCCAGGCACTGGGACCACCGCATGTTCCCAACCTTGGCAGGACAGAGGCAAGATACCACCAGCCCCAATGAAGAGGTCCACGCTGTGCATTCGGCCTTAGGGTGAGTGTGAATACGAGACTCAGGAAACGTTGCTGATGGCTTCCCAGGGAGTAAGGCGAGCCTGAGGCATGTCTGGTTGGGTGTGGAGCTGGGCTGTGGAGCAATCTGCACTGACCCTGCAGCAGGTGCTCAGCGTTCACTGCCCTGACCTCCATTCCCACCGAGAGCTTTGCTCATTCACGCACCTGCAGATCCACCTGCACACGGGAGTCTAGGCGTCCTCCCCATAACTGGTACGAATAAGGGAACAGCAGTCACGAAAGGCCCCATGGAGTCTTCTTGCTTTCCTTGCCACCCCACCATGGCCCCCTCCTGACAGGCATGCCCTGTGATGCCATTCGATAGGGTCCTTCTACTGCCCTGACTGAGGTGGGCACGTACACTGTCCAGCTCATCTAGAGAAAGCAGAGAAGAGAGAGAGAGAGAGAGAGAGAGACAGACAGACAGACACAGAGACACAGAGAGACAGAGACACAGAGAGAGACAGAGACACAGAGAGAGACAAAGACAGAGACACAGAGACAGACACAGAGAGAGACAGAGACACAGAGAGAAACAGAAAGAGACAGAGACACAGAGAGAAACAGAGACACAGACAGACAGACAGACAGACAGGCAGGCAGGCAGGCAGGCAGGCAGGCAGGCAGAGAGGCAAGAGCCCTGCCTCCCTCTGCATCAGGCCTTCCTGACACTTTCTTAGGAGCTTGCTTGGAAAGCTGCAGAATTCAAGGGGACAAACAGGCTGGGGACAGAGAGATGTCTATGTGTCTCCAAGCAATCCTCTAGACCCAAGGACAAGAAGAACCCTCCCCAAATCATGTCCTCTCTGACAAGACGCCTCTACAAAGATGACTCAACTGCCCACCAGACATACCTTCAACTCTAGAGCGGCCATCAGCATCACCATCTGGCCTAAGCCGCCCGCTGCCCAGTGTCTTCCAGTATGGAAGAAAGCACAGGGCACTGGTTTAACACCTGAGCCTCCTGTCTGGGAGCCCTTGGTGCCAACCCAGACCTCAGAACCAGTTTCCTTTCTCCACTCGCCTGGCCAGCCTTCGGAGCCATCTTCAAGGTCAGAGAGCTCACCCACTCACCCTCAGAGTTCACTGCCCTCCCCTCCGAGTGAGCCCGCAGCCCAGGCTCCCCACTCTGTGCACTGCGCCAGCCACCGAGGGAGAGAGGCAGAACCGGCAGGTAGAGCTGCAGACTTTAGCTTCCTCATCTACAGAATGGGTCACCACCCTCACGGGTGCTTCTGGAAGATTCCAGTGAGGGACCCACACAAGTGCGTGCAGCCCGAAAAGCATCTATTGAGTTGTGCTGGTCTCAGTTCATACCTGCTCCTGAGAGGCCCTGCAAAGGATCTACAAGTGACCGCAGATGGTCCCAATTGGCTGGGAAAGTGACAGGAGGTGGGAGTCGGGGGATAGGTGACGTGAGAGTGCTATGCACAGCTGGCTAAGTGGTCATCGCAGACAGAGTGCCTGGTCCTTGGGCCACCGTGTGCTTTCTGAGAGCCTGCAGGAGGCTCAGCCCCCAGATGCCCACCCAGGAGGAGAGCAGGGAAGCAGCACCTCTCCAGTTCCCGCCATCACTGACGGAGGCTTCTCTGGAGGCGACAGTTTCCCCGCACTCCTGGCCTGTTCCCATGTCAGGCCAGACAGCATCCACGGCACAGGCTCGAGGCTGATGACAGCATCTTCCAAACCTGGCTAACAACGTGTCCAAATCAAACAGACAACGGGACCATGGTCAATCCTCAGACTGCTTGTTCCCCAGAGAGGCTGCAACCCCAGCTGGCCATAGTAACCCGGGCGGAGCGAATGCCTCCTGGAGACTGCCCTGAGGGACTTATGCCTTCTACAGTTGCCTGTGCCCTCCATCCCCAGTACCCTCATCACAGCTGTCTCGGGCGCTGGCATGCCAACCTATCAGTCAGGCGGACACTTGTGAAGAACAGAGGTCCTGACCTCCAGGAGCTTGGGGCATTCCTGGGGGTGGATCAGGCTTGATGACAATGGGCACATTAGCAAAATACCTGGTGCCCATCCCAACAGAGCTGAAACCCCCAGAAAACCAACAAGGGAACCTTCTAGATGTTTTAAAATGGCAAATAACCAGTGTGTTAAACCCAAAGGCATTTCATGGATGAAGGCTCAGTGTTTCTCAAACCTGGTAAACCAAACCAAGCCACTGGGCATTTCTGAGGTTTGTCTTATTTCTTTAGAGCTCGGAACTGAACCCAGGATTTTAGGCATGTTAGCCAAACACTCCACCACTGTGCTAATCCCTGCCATATCCACACTACCCTGACTGTCACTGGTGAATGCCAGGTAAGGGTTCTACTACTGAGCCACGCCCCCAGCCCCTCACTGGGGGATTCTAGGCAGGGGCTCTACCACTGAGCCACACCCCCAGCCCCTCCCTGGGAGATTCTAGGCAGGGGCTCCACCACTGAGCCACTCCCCCAGCCCCTCACTCGGGGATTCTAGGCAGGGGCTCTACCACTGAGCCACGCCCCCAGCCCCTCACTGGGAGATTCTAGGCAGGGGCTCTACCACTGAGTCACACCCCCAGCCCCTCACTGGGGGATTCTAGGCAGGGACTCTACCACTGAGCCACGCTCCCAGCCCCTCACTGGGGGATTCTAGGCAGGGGCTCTACCACTGAGTCACGCCCCCAGCCCCTCACTGGGGGATTGTAGGCAGGGGCTGTACCATTGAGACATACGCTGGCCCTTTGAATATCCCCGATAACTGTAGCACCCACCAGGTATGAAATGATCCTCTTTCTGTCCAGTTGTGAGCTGCAAGTAGGGCTGTTCTCTGCACATGGGGAGCTCTCTGTTCCCCAGGCACTAGGAACAGCTGGGGATGCAGGAGCATCATCTTGCCCTCAGGGAACAGTTCAGGGAAGGCAGAGAGCATCATGGGAACAGATTAGTCTCACAGCACCAAAAAGAGGAACTCTTCGATCTGAGCCCCCCCGAGGAATTTGCCCGGAGGTGGAGACAGCGTTGACATTCTAGACAGAAGGCATGGCATGAGGAAGCCTGAGGAAGACGGAGGACATGTGCAGTACAGGAAGACCAGCTAACGAAGGTCGTAAGCTGGTGACTCCCGGAATGCAGCCTCATTCTTAATTCTACGGCACCCCAGACTAAAAAGACACACCTTCTCCCAAGAGGGTCCCCACACTGAATTCTGCTCTTGTTTCTTCCTCAGTGGCTGTGGGGCCCTGGACACCCCACAATCTTCCCTGCAATCTCTCAGGTTTTCCAGGAAATCTCTTTAGGTTAAAAGAGACCAGGACCCAAAGCTGTAAAACCTCAAATCCAAGTTCTAGGGGCCAACTCTGATGCTCAACTGGAGCACTCTGCCCGTGGCCGTGGCCTTCCTCCCCCTCTACAAGGGCTGGCAGGCCTTCACAGTTTTGAGGAACTACAGGACAGCAGTCCAGTCCGCTCTAGGGCGTCTGAGACGTGGGCTCCCACATTTCATCATTAGCAAGTGTTGATGCACCAGTACATGAATCCTAGTTTAGAATGACTTCCTCTGTCTTACCCCCCAAACCTACTTATTAGAGCAGAGAAAAATATTGTATATAAACAGTTATTATAAAAAATTATTTGTATAATGCACTAGAACGTGTCCTACATCTTTATTTAGCATCACCTCCAGGAGCGCATCTCACTGCCTGGTACCTTGACGCTGGTTTGCAGAGCCCTCCACACACGTCTCTCTTAGGCGTGCAGGGCTGGTGTCACCCAGCAAACACCAGCACCTGGCACGGACCTGTCTGCACCCAGCCTGGTAATTCCCATATTCCCCAGGCTTTTTTTTTCCTCGAGCATCATACATTACATTTAAGTCTCTCCAGCAATACAAATTTCAATTTGGCCAAGCTCTTTAATATTAATAGTTGTCAATCCAAATGCAGAGTGCATAATAAAAAATTTAATCGAAATGAATAGCTCGCATATTCCTCTACCTCCTAAATATAGTCACCAATTAGAAAAAAAAGATATATATATATATATATATATATATAGTTATATATATAGTTATATATATAGTTATATATATATAGTTATATAACGTCGCAGAATTAAGGCCACCTACTAAAGACCCCAACTTAGTGCTGGAGATGCACAGCTGCCAACTCCATCCTGTTCATTGCTATTAGGGTGTTCCTTTCTTCACAGGCACAAACTATGAAAACGGAATTCGCAAGCATCAGTTCGGGGGAGACACTGACACTGAATTATAATCACAGTTCGCTGTGGTGATCAAGCAGGGGTTTTTATAGTCCTTGAGGGCTTCCCAGACCCAGCCTAAGAGAAGGATGGTAAATAAGAGCTTAACCTTCATCGAAGCCCCATTTTGCAGAGAGCATAACTGAGGCTGGAGAACATAGTGGCTTGTTTAGCAAGCCAAAGCTAGGCAGCCCAGGCCAGATGGATTTCTCATCGAGGGCAAGATGAAAGGCTAACTTTCTTCCATGATAATTGGAGTGTCCCATGGGTAATTTCAAAACGATAATTCTTGGGTAAGGGGACAGACACTCCCAGCAACCCAGAATGTTATTAAATATCCTACCATGTTGAATGCAACATTTTCTATTTCCGCAGCTACAGAAGCAGTCCTGGCCTGGCAGAGAGATTTGACCAAGGTCACCCAGACAGTGGCAGAGCTGAAACCAGATCACACCCTCCCGGTAACATACCCACAGCTAGCAGACACACACACACACACACACACACACACACACACACACACTCGCTCACAGCACACGCTCTGGCCAGGCTGCTCAGTTGCAGAGAATCCTGCTGGGCACCAGGGTATTTCTTCTGTAAATTACTCCAGGCCTCTTTTGCGATCTGCTCTGGGCTTTGCCCTCAGCTACATCAAGCAGGAAGTTTAAATGAAATGGCTCCCAAGTTCCTTAAATGGTTTAATAAAACATATAGTGACTGCAATGTGCAGTTTATAGTGGCAAACTATTGCCCCTCAGTTGGGAAAAATGACCTCCAGTCGGCAATATTACTTTCAGCTTCATGATTCTAGTCCGCCGATGGCCATTCTCTCAACCCACCGGGCAATTCTTTTCCATAACAAGGCCTGCTGCCACCGCAGCCACTGTGTGTACCACCGCCAAGGTGCAGGCCGGCAGCGAGCCGAGCCTCCAACAGCTACTGCTGCGATAAGACAAAAGAGAGAGTGGGCACTTGATAGTGACACAGGAAGGACAGACAGGATGCCACTGGAGAACAGAGACGACAAAAATAAGTGAAGGGAATTCAGAGACGCTTGAGGAAATTAAATATACCAAACAGAAATCTGTGTGTGTGTGTGTGTGTGTGTGTGTGTGTGTGTGTGTGCCTGTGTGTGCACATGTATGTGTGTGCGAGCACATGTATGCAGATGTATGTACTCGATACTCAAGAACATGATACACATATGTATGTGTGTCTTCTCTATTTGGCATCGCCCATAAAATTGGGATGACCAAAAGTAAACCAGATTCAGGGGTGGGAAAATGGCTGAACTCCGGGAAGGAGCTTGACATCTGTGACCATAAGATTTAGCAAATGCAAGGAGGGTAGATATGAGTTCCTAAAAGCCTCTGCCATGGTAATAACAAATAGCTATTAATAACACTTCTAATAGCAAATGCCATTTCCGATATCTGGTGCTGAAAGGTTCTGCCTCGTCTAAAAAGTTCTGGAATTTCACTGCCAGAAATGGATGACTTTTATCCTAAACTGTGCATTGAGATGGAGTCTTGGACTCATTAGTATTATATGGAGAATTAGATTAGACATTTTATGATTTTTCAAAAAAGCCCTTTTTGATATAAAAAGCAGCAATTTCCTTTTTTGACATTTTTCATTTTTAAGGTAATAAAAATGGCACATGTGTACTGTGGCATAATGGATTAATTAAGGAATATTATGTTTATCCTAACCCTCAACCAAGTTGTACATCTTCATAACTCACTCATAAAAATTAATGCATTATCTTATACCCTGTAATGATAGATCTTCTATTTTTACCAAAACTGCTCAGAATACATCGTTCTAAATTGGATTATTCTGAGAAATAGTAGATACCATATTCTGATATCGCCAGTCCAAAATTATATTGTTATTTTAAAATGTTACAGTATTATATATAAAATCAAAGCTTTCTCCCTGCTGTGACTTCAAACTGTCTGGGTGTTTCGCCTCCAACAATTGAGGCTTCTTCCTCCGCACCCGGAGTCCATAGCTCCTCATTCACAATGGATACGTTGTTTCCAAAGAAACACATGCATAGCATCAAAGAATCACTGGACAGTATTTTTTGGCTATTTCTTTGTGTCTTGATGGTAGATGTGAATATAAAAGAATATTCATGCAAGATTCATAAAGGCCCCAGATTTCTAAATCAACACATGAAAAAAAATCCCTAAAAATAATAATGTCCAGATGTTGCTTATTTAAATGAGCGGTTGCCACTTAATGTTGCCAATCACAAAAGTGAAAGAATTTGTGAATTCCAAGGTATTCATCATTTATAGAGGATTATACATAATTTTTACCAAGGAAACACTGGGTGATTAAAATGAGCAATTTCAATAAATATGACTGATTCCTCTCATGGAGGCTACCTTCTTAACCTTGGCCTTGCTGACAAAAACCCACTCTGTAGATCACTGCAGGCTCCGGGCCCCTGATGCATTTTACTAGCCCCTAAATAGAGATTATTTTTTAAAACACAGCTTCAAAAGTGGATAGATTCCTCATAATCATGTAGACATAATATCTCTCCCCTCTCTCCTCTGTGTCCTCCTCTTTCCTCCTTCTCTCTGTCTCTGTCTCTCTGTCTCTCTGTCTCTCTCTGTGAGTACGCATGTGTGCATAAGTGCATGCGTGCGTGTGTGTGTGTGCGTGTGTGTGTGCGTGCGTGCGTGCGTGCGTGCGTGTGCGTGTGTGTGTGTGTGTGTGTGTGTGTGTGTGTGTGTTTCTCTCCCCATCTCTAGATTAAACCACATGCTTTAATTTGGAGGCATGATTTTGCTTGGTTTGGTTATGTAATACAACTTCTCACAATGTATCTCTAGCTAGCCAAGAAATTGCTATGTGGCTCATGTTGGCCTTGAACTTACTACGTGGACCAGAATATCATTCCCCCTGCCTCAGCCTCCCAATTGCTGGGAGCACAGGTGTGCACCAGCTTGCTCAGTGTCAGACCTCTTCTTACTGGTCAGAAAATGGGAGCCAGAAACTCAAAATGTTTAGCCAGAATCTTGCATCTGAGAAGCAAAAAGGAATGGAGAATGTGGCTTTCTGGGGTGGATCCCCTGAGTTTCAGTGATAACTAGAATCCAGACCCATCTGCCTGGCTGTACCCAGACCCAAGTCTCTACATGAGGGGCCTGGGCACATCCCACCACTGTGATAGGTTCCCTAGTCCCGCACCCTTCAGATTCCAGCAAAGTTCTTCAGAATGAGACAAAATGACAGTCCATGAACTGTTCCTACAAAGTTCTGATAGCTCAAGCCTGTGGCAAAAATCCCCAAGCCAAAGCCCCCAGTGTTTTGGAACACTCACTCAGACCATGAAGAGATCTGTTCTCAAGAGACTGAAGAGCAGTTCATCCTCGAACAGCTAAACCCTGGATCGGAGAAGTCCTGACCACTGCGAGGGCCTGGACCTGAAGTAAAGCTACACGCCCAGGCGCTGCCTAACCTGGACCTTCACTGGTCCTCTTAGAGAAAGGCCAGGTAAAGCAGGCTCCCCCTGCACAGCTGCTAATGCAGGGCCTGGCCCTCTGGAAATGATGTGAACACATCACCAAGGATCCTCTATACAACCAAGGACATGAGGTTGACTCAGACTTTGTGGGAGATGCGTGTGGATTGCTTTCTAATGTGTGTCTGGAATTAGCCCATTGTTCTGAGGCAAAAGTATAGTGGGATTCTAAAAGAAGGGCAGAAGTCTGTGGTGGGGGGACAACTCACAAGGATGCTGTGTGTTAGGGCCCCTGTGTCCTGCCTATGAGCCCCAAGAGCTGCCAGAAAGAGAACTACTCCAAGCACAAGGCCACTTCTTTACCCATAGTAGACCCTACAAACTCCAAGCTAAGGTCTGCATATCTGCTCCCTCAAAGAGAGAGAAATCGATTACACTCCAGCATGGCCCTGAAAGCCGATTATGGACCTCCCCAGGTAGGCTGTCCCTGTGTCTACTAAGAACTAAGGATAAAGTCTTCTTTATCCTCAGATGCAGTCCCCCTCAAGAACTGAAAGAGGCTTGTACCAGATGTTTTTGTTAAGCTAATGCTCTCCAAACAAAAGCACAGAAAGGTAGTCTCTTCAACCTGATGTAAACTCAGTGCACCCCATTCTAGCACCAGGTATACTGAGAGAGCATTTGTAATCGTACGCCTGCCAGCAATCACAGTAGAATCTACAACTCAGTCTGGATGGGTAAACCCATCCAGTTGTAAGATGAAGATTGAACACAGCCAACCAAAGGGACGATCCAGGGCTTCATGTGGGACTATACCTTGGGACATGTCTGTCGATCTCTCAGTGAAATCTCAGTTTCTAACGCACAGGGGACGTGACACAGCTCTGGCCACTAGAAGGGCCCCAGCCCTGACTCTGGACATCTTAAGACTTCTTCAGTCATCTTGCCTTCGGTGAGCTTTGTGTGCGCCTCTCCTGTCTGGTGTCAATACCCCTTCTGCAGGCTCAAGCTCAGTTTACATTACCAGGAACTCTGAGCACGTACAGGGAAAATGGTGGGTGTCTCAAATAAAGGCAAAGAAATGGCCCCACCCATTCTTTCTTCCACCAGTGAGCCAGGCACCACATAAAGGTCCACAGACCTCCCTCAGTCTCTCTTCTTTCAGTCAGGGATCCCCTACCCCAAACTCACTAGGTGAACTCACCAACCACTCTAGGTGAATACGGAGATAAACTCACTTTACTGTTGCCTCCGCAAGAATTTGCTTTGATGGACTAATTCCTGACTTCCTATGGGTGGGGGTGTTTAAGGCAAAAAGATAGCCAGCAAAACAGAACCTGGACCGAGGTCTACCCATCCTTCTTCCTGGATGCCATTCAGAATCAACACAATTGAGGTTCAAACAAAGGGGCTTTCCCCAAGAAGATATTCACTGGCCAGGTTCCCCAAGGAGTCTTGGGCCAGTGAAATTTTGACCAAGAAAGGACAACTACAGTGACTTCTTCTAGGACAGTCATTAGCTCTGAGCCCTGTCATCAGCCCCAGAGAGCAGGCTGGCAGACCTGGATGAAGCCTGTCGTCCACCACAGCCCTCACCTACCCTGCGGCCCCCCTACTGGTCTGTCATCCACAGCCACCCCAGAAGGCAGCCCCAGAACCTCATCTCAGAAATGGGATAATGACAAGACTCATTTCATGAGATCATTGCAGAAATTAAATGAGATCATGCATATAAAATGAGGACAGGGCTTGTCACTCATCGTCAACAGGCGCCAGCAGCTGCACACGTTGGGTTTTGCCAAGGGCTGATCTGCCTAGCACCGGGCCAGGCTCTGTGGAGGCTTCGCAATGGGTGTAAGCAATCAGGCGAGAGGCCACAGACTCCAAATCAAAGCACAGACTGTGGGGTGGGAGGGACGGTGGCCACATCTGGCAACAACGATGACCAAGGGTCCCCCTTGTGTCTCAGCTGCAGCATCCACAATCCCCAAGTCCCATGACTGGACGCCTCGCCTTTAAAAATCCAAGGTTTTCAAACACTTTGTTGTTGTTGTTTACCCACAAATCTCTTTCCAAAGAAAGCTTACACAGACAGATGTCAAGCAGGTGGCCATGAATTGACCCTGGAGGGAGAGTGTAGGGAGGGAGTGGAGTCCTAAGGGAGTGTGTATTGTCTGGCATGGTCATAGCCATGTCAAGATCAATGACTCAGTCCCAAGTGAGTGGCAAAGCCTTCCCTGGCTGAGGCTCACAGGGATGGCAAAGCCTCCCTTGGAACCAAGTGTGAATGCTTGCAGTGTGCACAGAAAGCGTCCCCACAGCTTCCTTTCCCCGGATAGATACAGCCTGGAGCCCACTCTCCTGCAGAGGATACTCATACTGACATCACCCAGGCCTGTTTCCTTGTGCGTAATAAACCGGCCTCTCTGTTCAACTGTATGGGAAAAAGACACTCAGCTTCTTGGGTGCTTTGGCTTTTCCATCAGAGAGCCCAGGCCACCCAATCCCAGCCTTTCTGAGCCTGTCAATTCTTCATCCCCCTCCCCCCAGCCAGAGTCCTAGGATACACACCATGCAAAGCACAGCGGTAGGAGACCTGAGTCCTGGGCTCCCAATGCCACTCCCTCTGGTTGAGGACTATCAACAGTTGGTCACACTGAAGCTCTGTTTCTCCAGTGTGAGTCCTAGTCCCACAGCACAGGCCTTGCCTCAGAACGTACTAGAATTTACTCTGAGGCAATTCAAAGACCGAGCCCGGCGTCTTTGAATCTGAAAATCTAAACCAAGGCTCAAAACTTTTTTGGTTTGTTTGTTTGTTTGTTTTTATCCCTCCCAGAAAATTCTGATACCTATTCTAGTTGAAGGTTCCCTTTACTGTCCCAGATGCTTATATCTTAGCTATAGATCAATCAAGTTTTCCAGGTCCAACATTCCCACAAGGAATTATACAAGCTGATTTCCTGAATGACGCCCAAACATGGGTTGGTCTTAAAGGAAACTGGCCATGGTTGGGAAGAACACCAATCTAGGACCTTGTCACTCAAGTGTGGCCCAAGGACCAGCAGCACCGATGTGGCCGGATGTGTCTGTTAAGGATGTCTACCAACACACACACACACACACACACACACACACACACACACCTGCAGGAGAGAAATAGAAATACAGTAAGGGTTGTTTCTACTTTATACTTAGATTTCTTTTAATAAAAATTAATATTGCTATTAATATTGCCTAAGGCTATATTTTGTTGAGGTACAAAAAGGTTCTCTGTGGTGTTCAGCTCCCTAATAAGAGCATGGTTTAACTCTATGAACAGTTTTCAAACATGAAACAGTCCGTGCACATTAACATGAGGAAAATGTCATGGTCTTCTGTCAGTGTCTCAGGAGATGAATAGGACTTTGGGGCTAGGGGACATTCAACACATGGACTCAGCCCCAGCAGACACATGTACACACATGTATGTACCTACCTGCATACACACACACACACACACACACATGAACATACACACACAGACCCAGGCACACACATGTTGCCCACCATCCCAGCCACATTCCCTTTGCCTCTGAACAATGAACCCCTCAGTCTGGGGTCCACATCCCGTAGTCTAAGGCTGAGCTGCTAGTGAGCCAAAGAGGCTGACGGGAAATGGCAGTCAAAGCCAGAGGCAGCAGAGTTGACAGAGGATGAGGTGCTGCCACGCTACTAACCTCTGAGCGAACCACCAAGTGGAGGCCTGCACCAGGCAGGGACCCAGGCTTAAGCCATACACATCTCCACAGCCAAAGCCAATGGAGAGGAGGACGCCATGCATGCATCCTCACACCTAACCTACCTGCTAGGTGCAGCCCTGTTCTTCTAGTATCATTACGGTAGTTTTCAAGGATGAAATTGAAACTCCAGCGTCTCTGCTGCCTTTCCTGCAATGCTCTCACACACCAATCCCATTATCATCGCCATCATCATCACCATCATCATCATCATCATCCTACAAGTTCAATCATATTTACTTTGTGCGTGGTGCATGGAACCAGAAAGCCATACAGCTGGACTGCAGACCCCAGCACATGAAACACATTGCTGAAAGGCAATGGTGTGTGTGTGTGTGTGTGTGTGTGTGTGTGTGTGTGAGAGAGAGAGAGAGAGAGAGAGAGAGAGAGAGAGAGAGAGAGGCACATAACACCCTTCACTTGTAGCAGTCACAAGATCAACCATTCCCTGGGGCCCTCTCAATACTGGGTGTGGATAGACTAGTTTTGAAATACGTACAAACATGTGGAATCAACTAGGCCTTCTCTCTGTGAAGAAGGGACAAATAACTCATCATGCTCTGTCCTTCATGTATCAGGAAATATCAGAAGGACCCCAGCACTGAGTCCACACACCCTAGGGACGGAGAGGGCGGCACATGGGAAGGGGTCGCATGTGGAGTAGAGCATCTCATTCAGACCAGGTGCCATCTGGCCGGCCGAGCCCCTGAAGCCCCAGAGGGGCCAGAGGGCTCTCTCGGGAACGAGAGCACAGATCCTCCATGAGGTACGACAGTGGGACGTGCCTGCCCTCGGCACTCAGGAGGCTGAGGCGAGAGAACCCCAGGTTGAGGCTAGCCTCCAATAGTAAGATCATTAACAACAACAACAACAACAATAATAATAATAATAAATTAATAAACAGGACTCATCTGAATCAAAGCATAATCCCAAAGAACCAAACACTGCAGGAAACACCTTCAAGTCTCCCTGGCCTTCTCTGCCCCGGTTATGGAAATAACTCCCTTTTCTCAGAGAGAAGCTGCTAGCTTGTCTAGCTGTCCTTCCGGTCGGGAGGAAAAACTGAGTGTGTAGGCAGGGCTGCACCCCAGCGCCAGCTCCCTCAGCAGAGCTAGAAAGAGGAGGGCACAGGGCAGGCATGGGAATCCATGTGTAAGAACAGGAAGGGCCATCATAGAACTAGGGCCTGGGCCAGTGCCTGTCTATCCCCCCTGCTCATTCCCACAATGCCACATATATGCTGCCTCTGAGATCTCTCACTCAGCATCATAATATATATATGTATATATATATATATATATATATATATATATATATACACATATGTATGTATGTATGTATGTATATATGTAATTTTTTCTGATATCAGGATTAAAAACAAAAATAGCAGTTTATCCAAGAACCTGGGGCAGAAGGTTTACAGTTGGTGAGTTTAAAGCTAACTCAAGCTCTAAAAGGACATCCTGACTAAATAAATAAATAAAATGACTCCTACCGGCACATTGCCGCACTGATAGATCGACGCACCATTCGGCCCTCAGCAGAGAAACTTTTCCTTGCAGAAGATGGGATTTGATTAGAGACCCACAGCTGGACAATGTGCAGAGGGTGAGAGACTCCCCCGCCCTTAGGGCCCCAAATGAGGCACTTTTATCAGATCCCTCCGCTCAGGGCTCAGAGGTCTCTTTGGAAGGAGAGACTGGAAAGCCTGTCAGAGCAGAGGTGGCGGCCGGCTTGAAGGGAACAGCCCTCACTCTTCAGACACAATGGGGTCGATGCACACATGAACTCGCAGAGACTGACCGCATGCACAGGGCCTGCACACGCTCGAGTTGGACAAAATTCCCAGCAGGGAAAAGAGGGGGGTACGACAAGTGCCCCTTGGCCAGGCCCCACCCCAGGCCTAGATGAACATCCCAAATCAGACTGTGTGTTTTGTTTTGCTGTCAGCATTTCTGTTTTGATTTGATTTTTTAAGAGAGAACAAAGCTGGGGTAAAGGGCAAAGAGGACCTGGGAAGACTCACTCGGGAGAGGGAAAGAATCCGATCAAAACATTGTATAAAAACAAAAACATTTGTTTTTCAAGATAGGGTTTCCTCTGTATAATAGCCCTGGCTGTCCTGGAACTTGCTTTATTGACCAGGCTGACCTAGAACTCATAGAGATCCACCTGCCTCTGACTCCCAACTGCTCAGATTAAAGTAGTACACCATTAGGAACTAGCTAAAAAAAAAAAAAATTAATTAATTAAAAAAATTGAAGGTTCCCTAGAAAAAAGCACCTTTCGAATAATAATGTTGAAAATCAAAAGCAACGTTTGAATGATAGTGCTTAAACTTAGCAGCGCACAGTGAGCCATCCATAGCGTGGGAAGGCTGGTGACTCCTCTCAGTAGCCGGTTATGTTTCTGGCGTACTGTCTCTCTTCACAGGCCACAGTCTCTTTCCCAACTACCCATCTCTGCCAAGGTGGGGAGAACAGCCATAGGAGAGGTGAGAATGAATAGAGGTGAGAGTCTTCTTGTCAAATGTGAATTTGTGCCTGTTGTGGATAGCCCTGGGCTCGTATTTTGATGCTAATTCCACTCCTCAGAGGGGCTGCAGATGAGGAGTTGCCTCGTGAACCTTCTCCCCACCTTAACTTTTCAAATACAGGCTTGAGCCAATGATTAGGCAGGAGGAAGGGGGAGGAGCTGAGAATTTAGGAGAGGAGCTTCAAGGGATTAAAGGAGAGGCTGTAGAGAGAGAAGCTCATGGCCTGGAGAAACCGCAAGTTATATGAGATAATATAGATGGAAATAGAGTAGTGGAGTGGGAGATCTGCCCAATCTAGGCTTATAGCTTGTTTTGTTAACTGATTGAGTTGTGATTTCTTTTACCGGGGAATTGGGTTGGAAACAAAGCAGCAACAGTGCCAATAAAACTTTATTGATACACTGACCTTTGAATTGCATACAATTTTCACGTATGCTGAGATTTCTTAATAAGTTGAAAAGTAATAACTTTTACCGAAGACCGATAAAACCGGGACCCTTATGTTTTGTTGGTGACAATGTAAAATGGCGTAGTGACACAGGACCCATATGGCCATTCCCTCAACGGTTGAAAGTAGAATTATCATATAGCCCAGTAACTCCACCTTTGGCTAAAAGTCAAGTGAACTGAAGGATGACTCTTGGAGAAACACAGAAACCCTCCCACGTAGCAGCATGAATCACAATAGCCAAGATGTGGGGAGAACCCGAGTGTTCTCTGAGGGACGAGCAAACCTTGGGCTGTGTCTGCAGGCGAACAGTGAATACTTGCTGTTGGGGAGTCAAAGAACCCCTTTGTGTCTGTAACTAGGGAGACCCCCCCCCACCCTACTTTGTCAGCATTTAGTCATCAAAATCAAAAAGTTCTGGAGGTGGGTGGTGGGAGTGGTTCCAAATATGTTGAAACGATATTTGATACCACTAAACCGAATGCTTTAAAATAATCCCAATGGAAGCCAGGCACGGTCATACAAGCCTTTCTTCATTCCAGCACTGGGGAGCCAAAGGTAAGTGGATCTCCGTGAGTTCGAGGCCACCCTGGTCAAGGTTGGTATTCTGTTTAAACTCCACCCCACAGTTACCTGGCAACAGCCAGGAAGGCCTGGCCCACTAGAGGAGGGGCTGCTTGCCTATTTATTCCCTAAATAAACTCTATTCTATGCTATACCATCGTGTGGCTGGTCCCCCAGGGGGAAGGGATGCCTCAGCATGGACCCCTGAGACACCCCCTTTCCCCACACCTCACCACACCCCACAGAAGATATACTAATACCTCTTTATCTTTTTTATAATCATAACAGTCACCATAGCAAGTATTGGGCCAACCAGAGCTACATAGTGAGATCCTGCGTTAAAATAAACAGACAGACAAATAAGCAAACGAATATCAGAACGGGAACTTTTCTGTTTGGTAATTTTCACCACAGATTTGTCCTAAGTTTTTAAACATTTTTAAAAAATGATCAAAGAGATAGACACTAGGTCCTACATGATCTTTGTGCTACAATGGACCAGTGCTCGGCACAGGGGCAGAAGACAGGCCCAGGACACACTCCCCCAGAAGGAAACAGTTAGAAAGGTGTCAGGGCTATCTGTGAGGAAAGCGATCAGTGTCCAGGAAAGATCCTTCTGAGACTTTATTCCATCTGTGAGGCAGAGGCGCCGAGGGAGCTGGCCATTCACACAGACACAGAGAGCATGCCTGGCCCTGCCGTTTGCCCCTTCTGTCCTGCCCAGGAGGTCCAGCGTCACTCTGCCCATGCATGCTTACCAGCGCAGGGGCTGCACCAGAGTGCCCTATGGGCCAGAGGCGGGAGGTCGACTCAACCACCCCGGCACTTCCATGGCTCCTCATGGAGGTGCTCCCTGCCTGGGGTGGTCAATGATCTTGTCAGGGACAGAGAAGTTCAATGACTACAAGGGTGAGTTTAATTATACGTTGTCGCTGACTAGCAGTGGTTACGATGGTACAATTATACATGTAATTTATCAGCAAGATACTTGCATACATAATAAACTAAAAGCAAAATGTGAGATTTCAGTGGCAGCTAAAAATATGAAACTGGGCTTGCGATGGTGAGTGGAGCAGACGGGCTCACAAGAGTAGAGCTCCCCTCCCTCCCCGAAGCAGGAACAACTCACCCACTGTGACCACGTGGCTCCCATCCCAGGAATTCTCTCCCCCAGCAGCCAGCAAATCCCAAACCCCCAGTGGTGTGTCAACAACGCTCCCTCACAAAGGAACTGGATGGGAAAGCAGGCTTAAGAAACTCACCACCCTTTCTGACATCCTCTGAACTTACTAACCGAGGTCCCCAAGGGTGTGAGGGAGACCACATGCCTGGCAATATCTCGGGGATCTTAGCGTTGGTGGGAGCCAGGAAGGGCTTAATTTTTCAGAAATGGTTTATAAGTTTCGTGATTCTTATTTAAACCAGAAACGCTGAAGAGATGACAGGGTAGAGAAAGTGAAAACAATGAGTGTTTCGCACATTCGTTGTCTACTTTGAACTACACATTGCGTTAAGTATATGGTATAGTGTAATCCACAGCAGGACATTAGTGTTATTCCCAGTGTAGAGATGAGAAAATGGAAGTGTGGGCCACTTGGTACCGGTTTCTGCAGCCAATGGGCAATAGAGCTGATGTCCTGACCCAGAAAATGTGATTCCCAAATTCACCTGTTTGTGCTGGAATTCCAGGCCTACTGTATAACTAATGGGTGTCTCTCTTCTCTATCATCGCCAATGCTTGTCACTGTATAATAATTTGAAGGTCACTCATGGGGAGACCTGGACCATCCCCATCACTGGGATGACACCTCCTAATGTGTGAGTTCATCAAACCTACTGTACCTGGTCTTGAAAATACACCATAAGAGTATCCACCCATCCTGAAGACAGCTTGACTCTACAGGGTCGACCAGCCCAAGGAAATGAAGTGAAGTAGATTGCAAGGAGACACCAAGAGCCTTTACAGACATGAAACACACACAGTCATAGTCTTAGTCAGGGCACAGACGTCACACGTGTGCACAGTCTTCTGAAACTTGTGAACTACCTACACCTACTTGAGCTATTCGTCCATTTACCCATCCGCTGACCCATCCACCTGGCTACCATTCCCTGTATCCATTCATTCTCTCTAGTGCATGCATATTTATTCTAGTGCACGTCTTTCAGCCCAGCTGTGAGTACATTGGAGATATTCACTTTTTTTTTTTTTTGCAACAAAGTATCTTTCCATTTTCAGAGATTGCCTTACATACTCTTAAAAATATTTTCCTTTACTTGGAGAAAAAATAATTTAAAAGAAGAGGTAATAAGAATTCCTGGCTGGCCCAGGGGTAGTGGCGCACGCCTTTAATCCCAGCACTCAGGAGGCAGAGGTAGGCTGATCTCTTGAGTTCGAGGCCTGGCCTACACATTGAGTTTCAGGACAGCCAAGGCTCCTCAGAGAAATCCTGTCTCAAACAAACAAACAAATGAACGAACAAGCAAAAATGCCTGACTGCCCATTTTGAAGTTTAAAAAAAAAAAATAATGCTTAAGAGGTTAAGAGGTCAAAGCGTAAAGCGATGGTAGAAGTGTGTTTCATTAGGACCAAAGCTCACTGCTGTCAGACATGTATGTTAAGACTTGAAACAATGTCTCTAACCCACCTATCAATCCATTCATCATTCATCCATCTACCATGTAGGTAACCACCCATCTGCTCAGCAATCCATTCATCTACCTACCTATCCAGCCACTTTCTCATTTAACCTACTCAGGTATCCATCCATCCACTGACCCATACACTGATCCATTCACCTAGGCCCCTAGCCCTCTATTCATCCGCTCTCCTCCCACCAGTTCATACACTTACACTCATCTATCTACCCAATCACCCATCTACCTATCTATCCATCTGTTCATCTATTTATCTGCATATTCACCTACCCATCCATCTGTTCTTCTGTACATCCACCATCTACACATCTGTCTACCCAGCCCTCATTCATTTGCTTAAGCATCCATCCGTCTAGTTATCCGTCCATCTAAACATCCACTTATTCACCTAATCATCATCATCCATCCATGTATCTATGTATCTATCTATGTATCGATCTATGTATCTATGTATCTATCTATCTATGTATCTATCTGTCTATCTATCTAACCACCCATCCATTTCCACTATTCAGAACATAACATGGGAGGCTAGAGAGATAGCTCAGTGGTTAAGAGCACTTCCAGAGGTCCTGAGTTCAATTCCCAGCAGTCACATGGTGGCTCATAACCATCTACAATGTGATCTGATGCCTTCTTCTGGCATGCAGGTATACAGATAAAGCATTCATATGCATAAAATATTCTTATAAAATGAAAAAAAATACTGTTTACCAAGTACCATTCCAAGGACTAGAGAAATAACACCGAACAGCACGCGAAATATCCTTACCCTCGTCAGTTTTACCCTTCAGGATGGGAGACAGACCAGAAATGGGTAAAGATGCTTCCCACCCCAAATATCATAACGCATTTGAAATCTTCCTAACACAAAGGTAAATTAGCTCCATTTGCTCATTTGTTGTTAAAACAAGCAAGGATGTTTCGTATGGAAAATGTTAATGGTACAGAAATACACTCCAATGATGCAGAATCGTCTGAGGGTAAATATTGCAGCAGTATTTTTATGACAAAAGCCTTACCCCTCATCTTCTCGAGCCTTGATTTAAATATATACATGTATGTGAGTGCACACGTATCCAGATTTGAGTATTTCAATATAAATTTTGTATTCAAAATACTTTTCCTGATTTCAGTTGATTGCATATCTCGAGTCAATGTTGCAGTAGTAATTCTTGTTCTGAATCAAAAATAAGATCTCTCTCTCTCTCTCTCTCTCTCTCTCTCTCTCTCTCTCTTTCTCTCTCACCTCCTGTCCTCAGCAGCCCCAATATTCAATCTACTTTTCAAGCTGTGTAGTACAAGGGACAAAGCCTATTTCTTCCCATTCATTTTCCTGCTAAGGCTTTGTGGGGGACCGGGACTGGGGGTGAGGATTAATGGGGGGTGGGGTGGGTTGAAATGTTTGCTCAAACCCCATCACAAAGGCATCAGGGATAGAAGGACAACCCTTCTCGCTTGGATTTGCCTGTGTAATTGTTTGAATACATCTCTCCCCGACACTACAATAATGTCATCCTTGGGGTTGACACAGATTTTAAAGTCCTTTGAAAAGGTGGAATGTTATCAATCACAAGCATGATTATAATGGGATCTGAGTGGAAGAAGCTAAAGATTCGGGCCTTTGCTCTGGTTGGCTCTCTGGTAGAGGAGGCAAGGGAAAGCAGAAAGAGAGCTGGTTTTCAGCCAAGCAGAGGAAAGTACATGTCCACCGTCTATGAGGCCCCTTCCCCAGAGTCAAAGATAGGCAGGAGGTACCCTCTGGAGTTCCCACGCACGCACAGGGATCCATGTGTGTCCATCACATGAGGTGGATGGGCCTCCAATAAGACCTGACAGGATCCACCGGGAACATATGGAGATTTCTGGATACGTCTTGGTTGTTCCAGTGAGGAAAAGGCTTATGCGCATGTCAGGACAAGACCAGGGATGCTGTGAAATATCCTGCTGTAGGGACCACTTCCTGCGGTGCAGAGTTCTCTAGTTCAAGATGCTAATAGCGCCATGTCCAAGAAGCCTCATGTCAAACCTAAAGAGGTCTCTCTCTGGTCATGGGTAGAGGTGAAGCAGGGGTTTGAGAAGAGCATCCTGGGACATTTGTCTGATGCTACTTCTACTGACTTTGCCACCTCTCCCCTCTGCCAGCAGACAGGAGTAGATGACTAAAGAGGGGGACCAAATAGCAGGAAGGAAATGCATCTCAGAACCAAACTGCATATTCTTCTGCCTTTTGACCTAAAACATACTTTCTATACTGAAATCAGAAGGATCCAGAGACCTGCCAATTTGTGTTATTCCTTTTTGTCTTCTTCAAGGCAAAGCAACCCCGACCCAATAAAAACAAACTAATCTTCCCAGCAGATCGCTGGGACTGTCATGCTTTCAACTGACAAATCACAACGGTGCCTACAGACCCGGAATTCGCCCGTCACGTCCAATCACATGCCCTGGATTACTAAGGCAAAGAATTGTGAATTTCATTAAATATGTTAAAGGGGGAAAAATCAGCTTTGAAAAATAGTAATCCTGTCTTTCAACAAAAATATTATAGGAAGCTATGAATTTGGTAGATCCGAATAGGATGTTGGTACATGTTTTACTAAGGTAATATAATGGCACACTATTATTAGATCACATTAATCATTACTGTGCCAACGGCACTGACAGCCCGCTGAAAAGGATTGAAAGGCCTGGTAATGGATATAAATTACCCATTGTGTGATAAAAGGATTTTTACTAAGAAGGTAAGAATAAAACAGCAAATTTCTAATATAACTGTTGTGTAAAAACCAAAATAAAAGTAATCCACGGTCAGTAATATCCACAAAATCAGAAGTAAGCACTTTTCCCCAATAAGATAAAGTCACAATAAAAAATACATATATTCTGTACAATATAAAATTAATTTCTGAGTGCATAATTCCACTATCAATTTCCCCTGGTTTATAGAGTGACCTCAGAGGTGCATGGCCAGAAGAAGGTGGACTGGACTAATTAGAAATACTGGGGCCACCTTAATGGGGCCAGCAAAAACATCACGGGCCTGTGACATCCTTCTGTATTATACAAGTTTCTATGAGTGTCTGTGTATGGAAAGCACTCCAGTTCTGAGCTTGGTCTCGGGGCTGAGATGACGGAGATGGCCCTTTTCTGGGGCAGACGTCCCCCAGCTTTGGGCCAGCCACCAAGTTACGTAGGAGTGTCAGGGAAAGTGACTACAGATGGTACATACACAGGGTCACTTGGCTTCCAGGAGCCCCAGCTCACTAGTCTCGAACTGCCACATCTCAGACGCCTCATAAAGGTGAATGAAGTCATCCTTACCAGGCCCGGCTCAGCTGGTGACTCCACTTGGGCCTCAGGGGCATGTCTGCTGAATGCATATGTTCATCCCACCCAGACGACCTGATCCCAGGCCGCCTTCCACAGTCCACTGCAACCATCCGAACACGGGGGAGTTCACTTAAAGCTTAGCACAGAAACCTGTGACAATCCTCTCCCTGAGAAAAGCCAGCCTATATTTTCCCAGACTCACAGACAGACACTCCCCACCACCACCACCACCACCACCACCACCACCACCACCACCACCACCACCACCTTTCAATAAACTATAAAGCTGCAAAGTGCTGGTGGTCCTTACCAGGCAAGTCTGAAAGCCACAGAGTTCCGTCTTGGGTGTAGGATGTTCTTAAAGCCGTGGCATTCGAGAACTGTAAAAATAAGACCTGTTAGAAATGTAAAATGACACTCTTCAAGATGATATACAAAATAGCACCCATCCGGGGGCAACTCCCTGGGCTTTTTGGAAGTCAAGCATATTTGCTAGCCCCACTGCCCCAATTCTTTGAGCAATTTGCCGGAACAGGAGCTTGTATGACCTTTGCAGTGATAAGCCAAATCTGCTCAGCTTGCTTTCAGTGGGGGGAGATGCCACCTGCAGAGGAGTGGGAGGCAGGGCCGCCAGCCATTTCTTCCCCAGATAGGACGGAAGAAATAGAGCAGAGAAGGCTCTCTCTACTCGCTCCTCCTTGGCATCCTTAACACAGGGAACCCAGAAGGTTCTTCTCACTTCTGTCAACGCTGTTCCCTAGAGTAGACCAAACTCCCATGCACACTTCAAGTGGCCAAGTCTGTTCAGTGACGGAGGAGGGGGGAGCTTGCTGAATCCCTGACAGGATCGTGCCCCAGTTGCAACTTAAGGATGCCAGGTTAGGTATCCATCATCCCTGCTGTACCCAGTCCAGAACAGGGGTCCAGTTAGCTCACTAAGTTTCTCACTCTGCATCATAAATGCTTTCAGTCCCAGCCAGACGATGTCATCCACCAGAGGGCTTGGTTCATGAGACATAGCCCAGCTAGCCAGCTAGGATGCTGCTCAAGGTGACCTGTGGTCACCAGCCCACTCTCCTCTAGAGCACCCCAACTATCACCTTATGGAATCATTATATGGAACAAGGAAAAGTCCCTTCATGGTAGGTGGTATTTCACTCAGTCTGGGGTTTCACATTTCAATTAGAGAAGGAGAACTTCCCACGGATTTAAGGGGACTGGTGTGCAAACAGAGACCACAGACAGATTTGGAAGAAGAGAAGTGATAGCTTTTGGCCCGAAAGGCTCAGATATTTGGAATGCTGCAAGCCAATACCCCATCTGACCGACTGACTTCTGGCCACTGGAAAGCAGTCACAAACTGCACAGTGAAAGCATTTTTTTTTCTGCTCAGGACTGAAGACCAGCAAGGACACAGCTATTGTGGTAAGTTTGTTCTTCTGTGGGAGAGAGGTTGATTTGCTCTGTTTTTGAGATAGGGTCTCCTTATCTATCACAGGCTGACCTGGGAATCACTGTGTAACTTTCATGGTTAGTTTTTTCCTCAACCTGAACCAAGCTAGGATTGTCTGGGAAGAGGGATCCTCAGTTGAGAGGGTGCCTCCGTCGGATGGACCTGTCAGCAGGTGCGTAGGGCATTTTCTTGATTAATAATTGATGTAGAAGGCTCAGCTCACTGTGAAGGGTGCCTTCCCTGGGCAGATGGTCCTGGGTTGTATTTAAAAAGCAGGCTGAGGAAGCCAATAAGCAACATTCCTCCATGGCTTCCGCTTCAGTTCCTGCCTCCTGGTTCCTCCCCTGGTTTCCCTTCAGGACTGTAAACTGTAAAGAGAAATAAACCTTTTCCTTCCAAGTTGCTTTTGGTGAGCGTTTTTGTTTTGTTTTGTTTTTTATTTTGTTTTTGTTTTTGTTTTTTGTTTTTTGAGACAGGGTCTCTCTGCATAGCCCTGGCTGTCCTGGAACTCACTCTGTAGACCAGGCTGGCCTCGAACTCAGAAATCCACCTGCCTCTGCCTCCCAAGTGCTGGGATTAAAGGCGTGCGCCACCACTGGATAAAAACTTGGTGAGAGTTTTTATCTCAGCGAGAGGATGCAGAGCAGGGCAGAAACCCAGACTGTCATCTAAGTCACACCGCCCTGCCTCTGTTTCCCAAGTGTTAGTATCAGAGGCACTGGCACAATGAGCCTGCTTCTGTACACACACTTCTGCCTGCCTGCCTTGATACAAGGCTTTCGGTCCAAGCCACCTGTGACAAGGAACAATCCAAGCATAGCCACCTTACCATTGAAAGACCAGCACTCAGGTATTGGAACAATGGCTCACTTGTTAAAGTGCTTGTCCCACAAACCTAAGGACCTGAGCTTAATTCCCAGCACCCATGTTAAAAACAAGATATGGTTACCACACAGTACATAATCCGAGTGCTTGTGGTGTGTGGACAAGAAGATCCCTGAGACTCAACTAGCCTAGCATAATCCGTGAGCCTCAGCTTTTAGTGGGAGACCTTGACCTCTGGCTTCGACGTGCACACACATGCAGCTATGCAACACACACACACACACACACACACACACACACACAGGCTTTATAATGTTGCAGTTTGTGTGGCCTTCGTTAAGCCCAAACTGGAAGATTCTGAGCCACACAGGCTCTACAATCCCACCGCCCTGCTCTGGGCTCCCTGTGTTGGGGAGGGGTGGTTGGCGCAGTGTGCACACTAGAGTTTATATCCAGGCTCCTCGGCTTATGACTTGCAAAATTCTAGGGCTATTCCCCCAGGGACTGTTCACTTAGAAGCTTTGTAAATTCTCATGACAGGAGAGCACAGGGAGGGAGACTTCGCAGGGAAGTCCCACACCGGTTTGTCCTCCGGCGCCGCCGAGCCATTGATCAGAACACCCCTGTCTCTCTCAATCTACGAGGGGAGGTGATGGGAGCGCACCGTCAGGTTCTGCATCGTCAATTAAGAAAATGCCCAGCATGGCTGTGGGGCTGTGTTGCCTCCCCGTGACTGATCTGGAGTTTGTCCAAAGGCGGGTCGCCGACACGCCAGCGGGCAGCTGCCAGGTAAGGCAGTGCTGGAGGCACGGGACAAGAAATTGAGTTAGCTCCATTCCTGCCTTTCTGAGTCTGTCTAGAGAGGAGGGGCTCCCGGTGTCTGATGTCATTAGAGTCACTGCAGGCCGGCCGGGGAAGGTGACAGCAGTAGACCAGGGATGCCCTCTGAATTCAGGTAAGAAAAAAAGAAGATACCACTACAGTCTTTCTGTCTGCCTCAAGGGAAGAAATGGCTACGTGGGTCAGGATGAAGAACATATACCTTTAGAGCTAGTCTGGGGTATGACCTGAAGCTGCCCCAGAGATGTGGCTTCCTCTGGTCCTTGCTTCCCCACTGCTGAGGGGACACCTGGGAGACTGCTACTGGGAAGACATTCCCCACAAGCCCTATTTGGTGCAGCCTCCACCAAAAACGTGGTGGAGGTGGCAGGCTACAAAGGTAACAGAAAATGGGGCCTGACTGAGGAGGTCCGGTGGATAGCAGGTGCTCCACCCAAAACAAAGGACTGCCAGAGGTGGATGTTTCAGTGCCCCGAATCTCACCTACAATACAGGGAAGTCAGGGGTAGGACAGGGATCAAGCATGCACAGAGCCGACCTCCGCACAGGGACCTGAGTGTGAGCCAGTTTGAGAGAGCGCGTCTCCCAGATACAGACTCACTTCTGACCAACCGTTGAGCTCCACACCCTTTAGTAGACAAGCAAGGACAGAAAAAAGGGAACAAGCAAGTCTTCCCTGGGACGCAGAAATGGCTCACGGAATGCAGAGATGCCTGGCTACACAGGCAGCCGCTCCAGGGTGGTCTCAGGTGAGAAAACAGAAGCAGAGCCCCCCGAACTGTGAGGGCGGGGATACTCTCGCAGCGGTGGAGCAGTGAGAGACTCCATCGAGGCAGCCCAGCCGTGCGGGACTGAGGGGTGTGTGAAGCTGGTGGCTGCGACTTTAAGGAAAGAGAGATGGTGAGCCTGTGGACCAGCCAGGCACAAGCCTAGGAGTGCAGAGTCTAAGGAGGATTGAGAATTGGGGGCCAGCCTCAGCTACCTAGTAAGAATCTATCTCTAAATCTACAGATGCGGGGCAGGCCCTTACTGCCACTTCCTGGGTGGCTTAGGTCGTGCCAGGAGCAGAGGATGTTTGCTACAACCTGAAGCAGCCCCTGGCTTCTCTGAGGGGCGAGAGGAGAAGGAACGCCATAGAGCTCTGAGTGAGCAGAGGCGAGCAAAGCAGGATGAGAGAAGGGGCTCCAAAGCGAGAGGAGGGGCTCCAAGGCGAGAGGAGGGGCTCCAAGGCGAGAGGAGGGGCTCCAAGGCAAGAGGAGGGGCTCCCGCAATAGAAGAGGGGGTCCAAGTAGCTGTGGCTTCAGACCGTGGACCTACTCATCCAATTCCTGGGAATTCTGCCCGTGGGTATGTCTGGCCTGCACGCTGCCAGGTGATGCCAAAATGTACCCACCAGAACGCCACAGGTGGGAGGTCAAGTGGCTCCTGGTGGCAGCAGAAGTTCTCCCAGGGCAGGCCAGCACGGAGCAGAGGCAGGGAACCCTTCCCTCCTTCCTGAAGCGGGAAGGAGGGGTTTAGCCAGCCAGCTGGAAATCCGCACCCTTGAAGTGTGTGACTGATAGAGTCAACAGGGCACAATCTAGGGGTACACGGACCTGTCTCCAGATCATGCATGCTTTCTGTGACTCCAGAGCCAATAAGACACCCTGAAAAATGCTGAGATGCAGCCTCCACTCCTCTATAAGTAGAGTGCCTTCCCTGGTGCACGTCAAAGACCTGCTGAGGTGCCCAGACCCCGTTGCAGCCCAGCATTCAAAATGTTCGTGTCCCACCAAGAATAAGGAGTTGGTAAAAAACAAACAAACAAAAAAAAAAACCAACAACAACAACAACAAAAACAGGAACAACACACAGCGGACTTGATTTCCAGCTTCGACATTGAGCAACTGGGATTTTTGTTTTAGACAGTTCTGGGCAGAGGGAACAAAATCATCTCTGGATAACAATTGCCCCTACAAGATTCCAACAGGAAGCCAGGTGTTCTTGTAATCCCAGCACTCAGAAAGGTGAGGCAGGAGCATGGCAAATTCCAGGCCAGCCTCGAAAAGCAGTCATAAAAGAGCTTCCACAGGGCCAGGGCTGAGTGAAGCAGCTGACAGAAAGATAGGCCTAGAACATCAGCCACCCACCCACTCTCCCATCTCAGGCAAGAGCCGCCCTCGGGCCTGCCAAGTGTCTACACTGTGGGCAAACAGCACGGGAGAATATGCCCGCCTATGTGGAGTCTGTGTCTTCACAGCAGATTCAAATTTACATTTAAACAAAAAGAAAGAAGAAAAGAAAATATAATGTCACTGAAAGGAAGTAAAAGCCAGAGCAGAGGCCCCACCGCCGATGATCTTTGGTAAGCCATTCTGAAGTCTTCCTAACAAATAATGGATACGCAGAGGAAGGAGTCTTGTGGAAATCAAGGGGATGCCTTTCCGCGAAGAGCAGACAGCAAGTGTGAGGGGTCTGGGGTCAGAAGGAGAGGTCAAGGAGCAGCGTGACCCTTGTGTGTGTAGACATGGATGGTGGGTGGGAACATGGGAGAGATGGCCAGTGTTTACCCATATACCTTGACCACCGGAATAGGAGGCTTGGTTCTGTCCTGAGCCCTCGGCAGGTTTGAAGCAATTCCTGGCTCTGGACTGGATGCAGATTATGCAACTAGTGGGCAAAGGAAACCAGAGTGGGGGGAGTGTCACCTAGCGGAGGACCGCCACCGCCTTTGGACAGATGAGCAAGGGGGCTGCAGCAGGGAGAGAAGTCATAGGAGTCAATAGGCCGAGCCCAGGGACAGCCAGGCATTCCCTGGCCCAGCATACAGAAACCAGCTCTCAGCTCAGCCTTCTGTTAGAACTGAGATGTGACCTGTATGCTGCCCGGGCTGTGACACCTGGGGGCTTTGTTGACCTGGAAGGAGGCTCACCCCATAGGTAATCAGTTCCTGGAGACGGAGTGTGATGGCCCCCAACTCCCCTCTCCACAGAAAGCAACACGCCGCCTACCTCCTCCACCAGGCTCTCCTACAGCTTCATGCTATCCCTACTCCAATCATGCAAGGGTGGAAACTGGACTAGACGTGAATCCCAGCATGCCCTTGGTCAGTTTCCGTCACTCCAGGGAACAACACGAACCCTGTCTCACCAGCCACGCCTGGCCTGCAGAGACCACGGCCAAGGGTCCTGCACACAGTCCCCTTTCTTCCATCTCCTGGCCTGCACCTGGGAGCTGAGAACAGCGAATGCTCTCTTCAGGGCTGGGGACATAAAAGTGCAGGGCAGAGGTGGCGCACGCCTATAATCCCAGCACTCTGGGAGGCAGAGGCAGGCAGATTTCTGAGTTTGAGGCCAGCCTGGTCTACAGAGTGAGTTCCAGGACAGCCAGGGCTACACAGAGAAACCCTGTCTCGGGAAAAAAAAAATTTAAAAAAAAAAAGTGAGAACTTGAGCTTGATTCCCTAGAATTCACAAGAGGAAAAAGAAGAGGAGAAAGAGGAGGCAGCAACATGGGAGAACCCAGCTGTGATCTCAGAGCTGGGAAGGAAGCAATGGAGTCCCAAGACCTCCTGGCCAAGGAGCCTGACCACCTTAGAAAGTTCCAGGCCGATGAGAGACCCTGGCCTCCATGTGTGTGTTAACAGACTATACACATGAACGCACACGCACTCCCCTCCCCCCCACCCCCTCCCCTCCCCCCCCACAATGCTCATCTCTGTTCTTCTGGCCTTCCATTCCCTATTCCCTTGATAATAATAAAACCTACATTGCAGGATGTCAGGTACCACGCCATCCTGTGAGGAGGAGCCAGAGTAAAGAGCACACCCCAGAACCTGACGAAGATGGGGGTCTCAGGGCATGCATGGCAGGGTCACCCTGAAGCTACCCACCTCTGTCTGGTCACCCTCTGTCTTCTCACTGCTGTTCTGTCCACAGGTGTTCAACAGCTACGGCGTCTCAACGCAGACAGCTGTAGGGACGCAGTGGAACTGTCTAAAGCCCAGAAGTCCATCCCAGGGCTCCCACAGCTGTCCCTGCGCAGGCAGCCCTACAAACATGGGTTCGCGTGGCGAGGCACCCACTCTTAAACAGCCACTTACAAGGCAGTTGAAAAAAAAGTCTATTCCCTAGGACATCTTCAGCTCTCATTTTAAAACAAAGGTGACAGAGAGGCCGTTTAATGCCTGTTCAATCTGAAACTTTCAGGAGAGACAGACATTGGAACCTTCCAGAAACCTGGAATCCCAAGACATGGGCCCAGGCACCAGGATGGTCAGAGAGGAGCACCAGGACCCCTTGCAACAGGCTTGCCTACAGTGCCTGAGTTTTCACATGCTCGAACATGAAGAAAAGCCAAGCTGCTTGGAGCCAATCAAATTGTGCCCCTGTCTCTTTAATAAACAAACCCATGTGCACGTTAACAGTGTTGAAAATTCAATTTAAACTCTTTGTCTGTTGCTGCTTACTCTAAAGATGGTCTTTCTTTAACAACAGAGCACCAAGGAGTCGTTAGTGCTCTCTCTTCATTACTTCAAAAAACCAATCATTAGACACCAGAGTATATACGTAATTAGAAAATCACTTCCTTTGCAATCCAAGCTAAGTAGTTTACATACTGTAATTACAGGGACAAAATCAATTTTTAATCATTTCCCTGATTGGGCTCATCAGCTCTGTGGGAACATTGTAACCTGCTTGTTGTGCAAAAGCAACATCTGGGCTAAAACAATTACCCTTTGTTTGCTACAATATTCCTTAAATCTTTTTGCATAAAAAAATGAAAACATGCAGATAAGATATTTGGATGTCTTTTTGTCCTTGATCAACACACACCCGAAAGTTCTCCTCATGACACAGTCGCGTGTTCCCCAGAATTTACAGTTTAACGGTACACATACGAGGAATGGTTTTGTGTGTGTGTGTGTGTGTGTGTGTGTCTTTTTTTTTAAGCCAGTGAGATAAAAGTATCTGATTGTTTTAAAGATCCATTCAACTGTCTAATTGTTGCATGGCTAACACATGGTATTCAAACATCCCACATATTACAAAAGCTCATCTGGGGTAATCATGGGTAACTATTATTGCGGCGGTTTACACTTTTCTAATACAAATGAATGGATTTTATCAAAACTTTAAAAAAAAATCTAAAAAGCTGAGTATGTGTGAAAAATAGCTGGTATGAATTGGCAAGGCGAGCATGAGCATTTTGTTCTCTTAATAGGAAATGACCTCATTTACACTGGAGTAATAATTAGTACTGCTTCACTGACAGTTAAGAAAAAAAAAACTTTCCCAGTATAATACAGCAGCCTCGCCTTTGTTAGGCGATCTACATTGATTATTAACCCTTGCTGAGAAAGCCCACATTTCATTCTAAGTTCCACCATGGCCCTGCTTGCTGGTAAAAGATAAAGATAACTATTTTGGAAACCTTTCACCCAGATTTTCCAAAAGTTGTTTACACATCGGAGCTCCTGAGCCACCATCTGAAACACGTGGTGTCATCTTTGAAGATATATAGAAAGCCCCCACCATCGCACTGACCAGCCACCAAGAGCCCCCCACTAAGTCCCCTGCACTCCTCTGGTGGCCCCATCCTCCCTGGCCTTTTGATGTTTATTGGTTTTGATTATGGCTTGTGAGTTTCCCAACCTACAATTAATTCATAGTCAAAACAGGCCTGCAGGAAAAAGGAGAGAGCTGGTGTGTGTTGAGGGGGAGAGAGTACAGCCATGCTGGGCCTCAGCGCAGCTGACAGAACAGGAGGTAAAGGTGTCTGAGAGACTAAAATGAATGTCCAGCAAGCAGCCAGAACACACCTATAAATACACACACACACACACACACACACACACACACACACTGTCCTGTGTTCTGAAGAGATTTGATCCTCCAACAAACTCAAAACGACTATTAGCTCATGCGTTTTAAGTACTTACTAGGCACCCCAGAGTTCTAAATTCCAACACTCCTGGCTTCACTCATCCATCGCCGCAGGCAGTTCTGTGAAGTGGGGTCTGTGACCATGATCCTTTGTGGGTAGGAAACTGAGGAACTAGCCATGAGGCAGTAGGCCCCGTTTAACAGCTCATGAGTAGATGAGCTGAGTTGTAAACTTAAATAGGATAGTGGTGTTAAGAACCACTCCGCCTTGGAGAACCCCATGGAGGGGGTGTGGCCCAATAGAGAGGGTGTGGCCTAATGGAGGGGGTGTGGCCTAATGCCTACTACTCAGAGACACCTCAGGACAGTGCCCTCAGGCAGGCACAATCCTCAGAATCTCTAGGCTCCTTGACCTCCTTTCTAGGAGGTAAATATCATGAGAACAAAGTAGAGAGGAGCTGAACCCATTAGAACACAAGCTGAGTGGTATGCTCCCCAGAAAGAAACTGAGGCATGCGGAAGTCGCCGGCACGAAGCAGTGGGCATGCACCCAGGATCCGAGGGCAGGTCACTGAGAGCCAGGCCTTGGTATGCTCCACCCTAGCATCAGTTTGCCCAGTACCTCTGCTCTGCCAGATCCCTGTCTCATATCACTCCTAACAAGAAAGCACAAAGTAGTTATGTCTTACTCCGCGCACCAAAGAGATGTGAAACCCTCCTCCGCCGGCTCCGGACCCAATATGATGACATGTCAACGGAGTACAGAGAAACGATGCTGGGAAATTTGTAATGCTTTCTAACAGGCTGTCACCTGTGCAGAAGTACCTCTTCTGACAGTAGCATCATCAAATCACCCAGGTGGTTGCGCAGCAGCCTTCCCTGAGCGGAAGTGCACAAGAGCAGGAAAGCCCGGTGGTTCTCGATTCGCCAGCGCTACCCACAAGCCACCGCCATTCACAGACTCTAAACAGCAGCCGCTGATGCTGTGCAATCAGGCAGTCGGGTGCCCTCTGGCTGGGTAGCTTCTAGCCAAGTGTGGCTGGCTACCGAGCACTCAAATTACAGTCAGTGCTAAGTGAGACTGGCTCTAACCTTAAGATGCAAATCACACTTAGCAAAAAAAAAAAAAAAAAAAAAAAAAAAAAAGTCCTGTTGATATTCTTTTCCCTGACATTGTTGTCCTGAATGTGGTCTCCCTATGTAGCCCCGGGCTGATCTTGAACTCACAACCCTCCTACCTCAGCCTCCTAAACACTAGGATTACAAGTACACACTGCCCTACTCAGGTTCATTGATATTCTTCATACTTTTCCGATAATGCCGGGGGTTAATGGAATTAAACAGAATACAGCCTTCCCGCCAGTTTTGTTTCTTTCTGTCATGTGTAGCTGTTAGAACACCCAGTACTAAGTACATCAAAGCTTAGAAAAGAGAGAGAGGGAAGGAGAGATGGGGGATGAATGAAGGGAGGGAGGAAGGGAGAAAAGGAGAGAGAAAGAAAGGGAGGGAGGGAGGGAGGGAGGGAGGGAGGGAGGGAGAGAGAAAGAGAGAAAAAATCAGACTATGTTGATAACTGAATTGGACTGTGGGGGAAAAAAAAACAAAACAAAACCCTGACTTGCGTGCTGAGGCCAGTTTTTATTATGTGTCAGCTGAATGTTGATCCCAAAGATCTAGGCCAGACAAAAGCTACACGCATTCTGATCGGACCATCTTGACCTTTCCCCTACAGCAATTCCGGCTCACTTATTCTTTTACTTTTATAAAATTAATCATTTAGTAAGCCAAGCTCATTGGTGGAAAGTTTGGAATGTGCAAAATGTCACGAGTAGGAATAGAGCACTAACCCACAGTTCCATCACTGGGGTGGGAGGTAATGGCACCGGGTCTGTCCTCTGTGTGTGGGTGTGTGTGTGTGTGTGTGTCTACGTCTGTGTGTATGTGTGTGGACATACTTGAGAACATACTTTATTTGTATCTTCGGTTTGTTGGTTGGTTGGTTTTTATATTTATGGGTATTTCGCCTACAAATATGTCTGCACTCACATGCATGTCCGGTGCACCCAGAGGCCAAAAGAGGGCATCGGTTCCCCTGGAACTGGAGTAACAGATGGTTGTAAGCAACTTTGTGGGTGCTAGGAATTAAACCTGGGTCCTCTTGAAGAGCAGATGGTGCTCTAAACCACTGAGCCATCTCTCCAGTCCCCATGTCTTTTTTAATCTTAAATTCCCTAAACCTGAAGTCTCAAATGCAAACAAGTATCACGGCATTACATACAGGCTAAAGGCTGGGACGGCTACCTTTGCAGGGACACACAAAGGGGAAAGAGCCACTAGCACAGCAAGATGAGCCCCGCTGAGAAGGACCCCAGGGAGACCCAATAAACAGGGATGTCACAAACATACAGAGACGACTCATAGGCAAGAAACAGGTCGCTTATACACAGGTGAAAGAGGGGCCTGGAGAGATGGCTCAGTGATTAAGAGCACCGACTGCTCTTCCAGAGGTCCTGAATTCAGTTCCCGGAAACCACATGTGACTCACAACCATCTGTAATGGGATCCGATGCCCTCTTCAGGTGTGTCTGAAGAGAGTGACAGTGTACTCACAACTCATTTTATATATATGAAGCAAAATACTTAAACACTTCACCAGATAAGACCTAAACACAGTGACTCACACCTGTAATACCAGTGCTTGAGGCCAAGGGAGGAAAATCACCATAACTCTGAAGTCAGCCTCAGCTACATAGTAAGTTCTAGGCCACCCTTAGCTATATCGTGAGGCCTTGCACAAATGAACGGAAGAGAGAACAGAAGGGAGGAAGAAAATAAGAGAAGGGAAGTGGAAGGAAGGAAGGAAGGAAGGAAGGAAGGAAGGAAGGAGGGAGGGAAGGAGGGAGGGAAGGTGGGAAGGGCAGAAGGAGGGAAAAGGAAGGAAAGGGTAGATTCTAAGTAAAACAAGTCCCACACCCCCTGTCATTAGCGAACTGCAGAGTGAGGCAGAAATAAGTACTCTTACACACTTATTGTAGCGGCTAAAATCCAACACCATGATGACACCAGCGGTTAGCAAGAGTGAGAACCATGGCGTTTCTTACCCGGTTGCTGGTGAGAATGCAAACAGTACGGCCACTTTAGAAGATGGTTTGGCGGTTTCTTACCGAGCTAAATATAGCCTTACAATACAAGCACGCCACACGTTCCTTGGCGCCTATAAAGAAGCTGAGATTTATGACCATACAAGAAGTTGCTCACAGATACTCAGGACAGAACATTTACAGAATGGAATCATCTTTAACGCCATTGCCAACCCTGGGAAGCAGCCGAGGTATCCTGCAGCGGGTGAGTGGACGTCCTGTGGTAAGTCCATACAATGGAAACGTACTCAGCACTGAAAAGAAGTGGGCTATGTAGCTATGAGAACACACGGAGATAGTTTACATGCCTATTTCTACATGAAGAAGCCAATCTTAAAACCCAGGGGAGAAGGCCAAGGGATTGAAGGGTTCAAAACCAGCCTGGAATATAGAGACCTTGCCTAAAAGGGAAAAAAATATCGAATCCTCCAGCTACACAAAACTATCATATATTCTGAAAAAAATAACCAGTGGCTACCGGAGGTTCGGAGGTGCGTGGGAGGAATGAGGGAGTAAGCATGCAAACTTTGCAGGGCAGCAAAAGTATTTACAATGTAAATGGTAAGATCTGTGCCCTCCTCCTCAGAGTTGAGAGCCCTGAGAATGCGTGCCACAATGCAAAGGAGCAGATCACAGAATAGACCGCAGGTTCACAGAGTAAACCACAGACAATGCACAATCAGTTCACAGAGAAGACTCTGAATGTCCCCAACAGAGAAGATGTCTCTGTCTGGAGTACCAGAAATGCTCATCACCCTGACATGACCATTGTCTAAAGTACGTGTACCCTGAAATGACACACTGGATCCCACAAATACATACACGGATCATAAACCAGTAAGGCACATAGTAAGCAAAAGCAAATATGTGTGTGTATATATATATATATATATATATATATATATATATATATATGGGGCTGGTGAGATGGCTAAATGGTTAAAGGTGGTTGCGCCTAGCTGGGAGGGAGACCTGAGTTCAATCCTGAGGAGACACACAGTGGAAGAGAAGTAGATTCCCACAAGTTAGCTTTGAACACACACACACACACACACACACACACACACACACACACAGAGAGAGAGAGAGAGAGAGAGAGAGAGAGAGAGAGAGAGAATGTAACTAACAAATATATTTATCATATCACATTATAATTATCACAAATGTGCCATTCTAACTCAAAATCTTAATAAAAGGGTAAGTTGTGCAGACGAGGTATTCAGCAGTTCTCCGTACTTTCTGCTCATTTGACCATAGATACAAACAGCTCCAAGATCATCTTTTAATTTTAAAAAAGAAAGTGGGCACTTGGGCTAGAGAGATAACCAGCAGTTAAGAGCACTGGCTGCTCTTCCAGAGGACCCCGTATTTGGTCCCCAGCACCCACATAATGATACATAGTCGTGGCAACTCCTGTCCCAGGGGATTCAACACCTTCTTCTGGCCTCTTGGGCACTGCACATACAGGGAACACAGGCATACCTACAGGCAAGACACATGTGCACATAAAATAAAAATAAAGAAATCTTTCAGTCAATGCATAACGTTTTTAAATGAGGGTGCTGTGTGCAAATGGTGCAGCATTCAAGAAGTAGAGGCAGGTAGACTGCTGTGAATCCACATAGTAAGACCCTATCTCAAAGAAGAGGAGGAGGAGAAAGGAGAGAAGAGAGAGAGAGACAGAGACAGAGACAGAGACACAGAGAGACAGAGAGACAGAGCCTCCAGCAACTCCAGGAAGCCTGGCGTCTTTCCTTCTTGGCTGGAGCATTTCTACTGTTGACCACTGGAACTCTTTCGAGTGCTCAGAGGTATGAGACCCCCCCACCCACCCCCCACACACACAAAACTGACTGCCCATTCCTCTGATGAGCTGACATCCAAAGAGTCCGGGTGAAGCTATTTGAACAGAGATCCAAGGACGGGTGCTCAGTCCCAGACACAGATCTCAATGTCCAGGGACATCATGCAACCAAGTCCATGCTTCTGAGCATGTGGGTGCTGTCATTTTTTAAGGGTGTGTTGTAAAGTGTGTGCACGTGCGTGCATGCGTGCGTGCGTGCATGTGTAAGGTCAGTGCAGTGCCCGTGAAGACCAGGTGCTGGATCTCTACAGCTGGAGCTACAGGTGACTATGTGCTTCTCCAAGATCAGTGAGCCCTGAGCCGGCTCTCCAGCCTGTGGTCCAGTTGCAAAATGAATAGACCTGTCCCTGAAGGACGGTCAGCCCCTCCTGTGGGACAACCCTCAGGACACACCGTCCCCAAGCTCCCACCATTACTTCTTCAGCCACCAAAACCAACAGACTCTTGGGTGCCTCTTGAAGTCCCTGGGGTGAGGGGGGACCAGAGCGGGGCAGGAGATGCCTGGCATGTGCATAGAGCCGCAAACATTAGAAAGAGGCGGCTGTGCTGACCCTCTCCTCACCTGGGCTCACACTAGAACAGAAATCCTGGTGTCTCTGAGGCGCCTGCCTTGGTTCTGGCTCCCGTTACTCTGGAGAACGGGCTAAGGCAAGGCAAGAGCAGACCCATTTGGGGATGGAGAATAGGTCATACTGCATTCCTATGATTTTACAGTAACAAGAAGGATCGTAACTGTCAAAACCATAGCTCCTTCAAGCATCCCTCACGAGTTAGCAAAATAAGCAAAGATGACAGATATAAGGGGGAGGAGAAAAGGAAAATGTTCCAGAAGCCTGCTCATTGAGACAGTGGCTGCCCAGTGTGGACAAACGCGCTTGGGGTCTTGGGCGGTCTCCTTTGCCTGTGTCCAGGTAAACTTCTTGTCCCAGGATTTCTTCAGTCTCATTGGAGGGGAAAAAATGTCTGTCCCCCCTCATTCCCCAAGCATTTCCATTTTAGTCAAGATTTTATAAACATTCTTAGAAAGGGGCCTATTCTTTTTCCTCTGCCCACAGGTAACAAGAGATGGCAGATGTTTCAGAAACAGCATATTATAAAAAAAAAAAATCCAATGTCACTAAAACTAGAATGGAAATGTTTTATACATTCACAAACACTGTAATGAATTTGCACAACCTTAGCCGACTGTATACCCTGGCATAATAAAACGGTCTCCATCCTTTCAAAGAAAAAAATTACGCATGCTAACACATAGCTTTTGCAAAGCATTGTTCTTTAAAAAAAAAAAAAAAGCTGCATTTTCCCCGGCTACCATGTAATTTGTGAGATGCGTTTTTAAATGTTCTGCTACAGCAGCGGGCTTCATCAGTCAGATGATACCGATAGATAATTCACCAAACCGTCACATGATCCTCCATCACTCTAAAAGACGCGAATATATTGCCACAAGCTTTGGGAATAATGGCTGCACCTGTTTACGGTGTCACCTCTGTTTGCTAATTGTCTCCTTGAGCTACATTTTAGTTCTAATGCATTTATTTTTGACAGGCAGTGTCTATTTAGAAATCACATTACTTCAACTGCAATTGTTCTTTTGTCTATCAAGTAAATGAAGTGTTGTTATACAGATTTCAGGTTCTGATTAGTAGAGTATCAGAGCTCCAGAAAGGTCAATCCGTTATTTACCTCAGGTAAGGGATGACAGACATCTTGAATTTTTCCCCGGCTCATGCTATAAGTCATAGCATTAGCATTGCCAACTCTGTTTTAGCTACATTCTGGGGTTGGTGGACTAAGATGGGACACACAGGAAGCGTCCAGAGACTCAAATCCCTGAAGGATCTAGGCAGGTGGCTCTCGTGTTTACATGTATTGATGGCACCAAGGTACTGCACAGCCCTTGGAGGTGCAAATGATGGATCAAATGAGGAGAGAGAGAGATGAATCCCTTCATACTGGCTTGGACATGATATTCTTTTTAAAAATGAGTTTTTACATAAAGACATTTTACTCTTCAAACTACTAGTTCAGGGGTGATCCCAACCAAAGCAGGAAAATTAGAAAAGAATGACTATGGAAGTAGTGTCCTCTGAAAGGCAGAACCTACTGGAAATAAAATCACCTCCCACTCTGGTCTGCCGCGAACGTGGGTATGAGCCACGTCCGTGAGTGGAGATGATGAATGCCAACTCGCTGACCTCAGCCTGTGGCATCTTCAGATGGACACTCAGAATCAGGGGACCCAAGAATGCCACAAGCCAGATACACAGAGATACTCCCACGCCTTGATGAACTAGCCAGAAGATGCTCACATTTGATGAAACAATGAATCCCTAACAACAGCTTCTTTGTTCAGATCCAGATATCCAAAATTCAGATATCCTCCAATAGGATCTACAGCCTCAAGAGCAGCCCCCACCGCCCATGAATCAGAGAGGCAGGAATTACATCTCTTTAGATGTCCCTGATGGCTCTGTACATGATCAGATTCTCTCTCTCTCTCTCTCTCTCTCTCTCTCTCTCTCTCTCTCTCTCTCTCTCTCTCTCTCTCTCTTTCCTCTCTTCCTCACCTATCATGCCCACTGCCCACTTGGGACCTTTCACAAGTCCCCTCTTCAGAGGCCCCATTTGGACACCTGCTTCTTAAAGGCTTCCGGAGACTGAGCTGCAGGGAAATCCAGGGGACCACTGGGATTCAACGGGACTTGCCAAGAGAGAGACTCAAAAGCCACAGTCCCCTAAAGTCACTCTCTAAACTGCCTGCCAGGAGCATCCCTCCACCTCTCTGAGGAAAGGCCACCTACCTCCTGCTGTTCAGCATCTGCTAGGAACTTGAGGAGGAGCCCTGTCCCTCGATCTTGCCTAGATGTTTTCCCATCAGGATCATAATTAGATGCACACTATTTGACTCAGAAACATTTGCAAATGTGTCCTATGTGTCCACTAGGCTCACTCCAGCACCCGGGTGCAAATATATATATATATATATATATATATATATATATATATATATATATATATATATATATAAAGTAGAGAGGGGGAGATAGACCAACCCTCGCTTGGGACCCCAAGGCCAGTGAGATATGGGAGCCCCGACTCAGGAAGAGGCCTTCCTTTCTCAAGAAGCAAACCTCCCGACACTTGTTACTGGAGCGGTCAGGAATGTCCTCTTCATCTGCAATTTATCTCCACCAAGTACTCTAATCATGGGAAGTACTTTTTTGCTTTTTAAACAGCCTGCTTGTTTTTACAGGTCAAGAGCATAAATAAAACAGTCAAGTTGGGAACGAGGAATGCTCGATTGCGGGAGAAGGAAGTAGTTACCGGGTGTCCGGGTTCGTTCCAACACCAGGCAGCTCCCTGGAGGCAGCTTCGCCTTGTGCGAAAGCCAGATCCAGGGCAGCCAGCCTCCTGGGAGGGTCAACAGCTCCCTGCCCTCTTGAACTTGGAAAATCCCTCTAGGGAAAGACTGGGGCTGTCAAAGCTACAGCAGAGCTGCACCATTCTATACGTACAGTTCCACAGCGGACAGCTACGCCGGTTATTAAATAGTGTGGGTGGGACCAGGCTAAGGTCGACAGCCTGGGCTGTGACTGAGACAGATCATGAAGTGCTAACTACCAGTTGACCAGTTCTCTACTGCAAAGGATCTTGGGAAATTAAGAAGACTCGAAGCCAATACAGTTAAGATGGATAATATCTTCTTGGTGGGGGGGTGGAACAGAGAGTGGATGGAAAAGAGAAGAGGGAGAAAGCAAAAGTGGGTAGATGTGGGGAAGAAGGGTGGGAGGAAGAAAAGAAAAAAAGTGACTGCTTATTTCACCTAAATAATCCCAGAGCTATATCTTCTGTCAAAATGGGTATCGTATCCAAATAAGCAGAATTCATTTGCATACACACACACACACACACACACACACACACACACACAATCACTGATAATACTGGAAAAGAAAAAGACAGAAGCCCGAAATTTAAATGTCAGCCAAGGATGGTGATGCACACCTCTAACGCCACCACTCAGTAGACTGAGATAGGAAGATCACAAGATCTACATGGTGAGTTCAAAGTTCAGGATACAGAGTTGGAGGCTATCTCATGACAGCCAATAAGAAGACCTGGGCCACTGGAGCCAAGAAATTGGATTCAAGTCTATCCAAGGGAAACACTGCTTAGCAACCTCAAGCCTGGTGGTAGCTTCCTGCGTCTACATGAGATGGCTAAATTCACCTGCAGAAGCCAAGAGAGAATGGGTCATTCGGCACAGGGGGCCAGCGCCAGACACGGGTCCACTGCGCCTCCCAGGATGGTAGGCAGAAAACACAAAGAGAGGCAGGGCTGGGGCGGGAGCTGAGAACCACAGTGAAGCCTCTGGGCCCCATTTGCATTGCTACCTATGCTTCTGTCCCTCCTTTATTCTGCATGTGCTGGTGCCCCCAGCCCTCCCCCCTTCCCTTTTTATCAAACATCCCTAATGTAGTGATAAAATGAGGAAGAATGAAAGATTATTATAAAACAGGACTTTTATGGCTCGCGTCTATGGCACAGTCACACTGCTACATATATTTTCTCTAAGTAATCAGGAATGTATTGGTATTTTGAAATTATGTATCTCTAATAACACAAAAGTACTTAAGAACAGAAATAGACAGTAATGGAAAATGCAGTCAACTGTTGACAACATATAGAATTTCTGAAAATAATTTGCAGAGAACAGCACGGCAGATGACTCAAAAATTTTCACAAAAATATTTCTTGCCTCCGATAGTCCAATGTAATTCATTTTCTATCTCTGTTCATTAATCATTGTTAAAATTAGTGATCCATTTCTTCCACTCTGCCATCTGCACTCAGCTTCGTAACAAACATGACACCTTCCTGCATAATAAAACCTGACAACCACTCGGATGCATTTCCAATAGCTTTCTGCACATTTGCACCTCTATACCCGACTCCGCTGCCAGACAAAAGTGGATTATTTAACCAGAGGACTTTCTTTATCAATTCTGAACACAGATGTGAGTGTATGCGTGTGTGTGTGTGCGCGCGCGCGCATGCCTCTGTGTGTGTGTGTGTGTGTGTGTGTGTGTGTGTGTGTGTGTGTTAAAATATGGCCAAGGAAAAAATCCATTAATTTTAATTAAAATGGCTGAGGGTTTTTTTTTCCTGCCTTAAGTAGTGGTGTTTTAAATCCAGGTTCTACCAGCCGGTATCACTCACCAGAACGCAGCTGGTAGCCCTGTGCACGAAATATGACGTTTACGTAAATAATTCGCCGCTTCATCTTGTAAACTTTTCTAATAAAAATGATCTTGACATTCCAACCTCCTTAAATTTTTTTTTCATTTTAATATCCTGCTCTATTTTGTTTTTCAGTCTTTGATCACAGAATTTCAAATAAATATTTTTTAGGCAAAGACAAAACAATCAAAGAGCGGGAGAGATACAGACGAGAAATACCAATGAATAATTAAACACATGCCAACCGTTCCCTTGGGGAAGCCATGGCTGGGTCCAAACCACAGGAAAGAATTCTTGGACAGCAGACACCACGCGGTGCCACCTCTCTGGCTGCAATTCCTGGTCTTTGGGGATGGAGATGGGGAACTACACACTGGAACCTTGTCCCTATCCATTGACAGAGTGACCCCAGTGAGCTCTGCAGAGAAAGGGTATCAACCAGAGGGACAGGGCGTCCTGGCATCCCTTGGCAGACGGGAGGTGTCAGGGCGAGCCCAAGCAAGACAAGTTGAAAAGAAAAGAAGGCTTCCTGGATTTCTTGACCATGTCGCCAATGCTACCTCCTCTCTTGGCTCCTGCATATGGCGAGCCTTTAGTACTGGTCTCAGGAATCCTGAAGGGAGGCGACTTTAAGCAATCCCACCTCCTCCTGTGTCACACACACACACACACACACACACACACACACACCCAGCACCTACCCAGCTCTGTGCCCAACCCCCATGAAGCTTGTCACTGCAGGAGGGACGAGAATGTGCAGATGTTTCTAAAGCAAGACAGAATGACAGATGCTCTCCGGAGCAGGCAGAGGAGAGGAGGAAAGCGTCCTGGCCTGCAGGAGGTGGGGCCGCAGAGGCAAGATGGTACTGGAGCTGATCAAGACATCAGCGCCAAGCTGAAAGGCAGGCAGCAGGGGCTCCTGGGGATCAGCATCGGGCATGCTGGGGCCAGACCGAAGGGTGGAACATCTCACGAGGCTAGAGACACCGTCACCGTGTCCCCAGTGGACATATGCAGGTTTGGGCACAGAAGCCACCCTGGAGAAGCAGTGTGTCCTGAAGAAGCCAAGGATTCACAGGCAAGTGGAAATACTAGCACAAGAAAGACTTTCCATGTTAAATGGTACCTGACCACTGAGCTGCACACTCCGCCTTGGACTTCAGAGGCAGCATCTTCACACAGCCCAGGCCAGCCTGGGACTCTCTATGAAGCCCTGTGAAACCCATCCCTGTTAGCCTAAGTCTTTTGATCCTCCTGCCTCAACCTCCTGAGTGCTGAGATTACAGGCCTGTGTCACAATCCTGTCTTCTTTCTCCCCTTTCTGTCTGTTTCTCTCTCTCTCTCTCTCTCTCTCTCTCTCTCTCTCTCTCTCTCTCTCTCTCTCACTCACACACACACACACACACACACACACACACACACACACAGGGACTATTGACAGTCAGAACTTTTTGTTTAACCGCTCCCCTCAGTTCGTCGTCCGCCCTCTGTCCTCACAGTCTGGCGTGGAGCTTGGAGCCGATCCTCCAACTAAGCCTGATTAGAATGAGAACAGTCAAAAGACAAACTTTGCAAAAATCAAGGTTTAAAATAGAAATAGCAACTGACCCTCAGCTGCACTGCTGCCGGCTGGGACAGTGACAATAGCGACTCTTTTGTTAAACTTCCCTGTGAGACGTGCTCAACAGACTGGGGTGGGTGTGGGTGTCTGTCTGTCTCTTATATGAGAGAGTGGGAGAGAGGTTTTAAAATAGCCATGGCTTAAGAAAAGAAAAATTAACTGCGAATTTATCCATTCACCCCTTAGCAGCCAAAATATCTGTTGATTCCTTTAACACACACAAGATCTAAAGTAACCCAATAAGTATTTCAGAACTCTTGAAAGCTTCCATTTTGTCCCTGGCCCTGTACAAAACCTCTCTCTCTCTCTCTCTCTCTCTCTCTGATTCTCTCTGTCTTTCTCCATCTCTCTGTCTCTCTCTGTCTCTCCTTGTCTGACTCTGTGTCTCTCTGTCTCTGTCTCCCCCATATGTCTCTCTCTCTCTCTCTCTCTCTCTCTCTCTCTCTCTCTCTCTCTCGCTGTGTGTGTCTCTGCCTCTGTCTCTCTCTCCCTCCCCCTCTGTCTGTCTGTCTGTTTCTCTTTCACACACACACACATACACACACACACACACACACACACACACACACACCAGTTTAAGTGGGGATGCTAGGGCCAGGAAGAATGCAAGCATGCAGTCCCCCCCACCCCCACCCCCCCACCCCACCCCACCCCACCCCCGCTACTCCTACCCCACCCCCCGCCCCAGGCATTGTCTCCTAGTCTCCAGCTCCTCTAGGCTAGAGCCCCCCTCCCTTCACAGGTCTGCATCCTGACACATTCAATTTCGGGTTATCAGCACATCTGAATTCAGAATACTGATGGGGATAGGGGGCAGGCCTCTCCGGGCTGATTAGCACCGTTTAAGAAAGCTTTCGCCAGCCGGGCTTCCTTGGCTGGGAGGGCCACCATGGTGGGTGGCCTTTCCGTATTAGAAGTCAACAAGGAGCTGTCGCATTTGAATTAAATATGGACAAAAAGAAAGATCTGATTATGCTTATTCATAGCTAACCTTTCAAGTTCTCCAGGCTGCCAGACTCGGAAGACTGAGAGTTTCCTTCCTGGATGGCGGAGTTGCTAGATCTTATTTTCTTATAAAGTTTTTTGATCTAGCCCAAAGTAGTCTCTCTCTCTCTCTCTCTCTCTCTCTCTCTCTCTCTCTCTCTCTCTCTCTCTGTCTTTGTCTCTCTCTCTCTGTCTTTGTCTCTCTGTCTTTCTGTCTCTGTCTCTCTGTCTCTCCATCTCTCTGTCTCTCTATCTCTATCTGTCTCTGTCTTTGTCTCTCTTCATGCCTCTCTGTCTCTCTTTCTCTGTGTGACTTTGTGTGTGCCTTTGTGTGCATGCCTTGGAGTGTGTGTGTGTGTGTGTGTGTGTGTGTGTGTGTGTGTATCTAAGCCTAGGAGTTTCTTCAGAAGGAGACCAGGTGGAAGGAGACACACAACAAAGGGAAATGAGGTCTAATTGTAATCCATATGCAGCAGAAGAATCCATACACACAGACACACACACACTGCACACACATACACACACACTGCACACACAGACACACACACTGCACACACAGACACACACAGAGACACACACTGCAGACACACACACACTGCACACACAGACATACACACAGACACACACATACAGAGACACACAGAGAGACACACACAGAGAGACATACACACACACACACACACACACACACACACACACACACCTGTGGCTACAGGACCCATCTTACAAAAAAGGAGCAGTTGAAACCTTGACAAGCACTAGTTTTCTTGACGTGGGGCTGAGCTGCGGAGTGGGTCAGGAAAGAGCTTGCCCTCCTGAGGAGAGGGCTACAAGCTGGAGAACGTGTCTTCCTTCATGGTCTTTGCCACCTTTCTATCTTTACATCCCAGGAATACGCTGAAACTTTGCCTCTGATAGGTACCAGCATTCATTCTACAAGTAAGGGTACTGAGGCTCAGGTCACCAGTGGCCCCCAGGGTTCCAAGCTCCAGGGCAAGTCATTAACACCGTATGCTCTTTCCAAGATAACCAGGCTGACTCTCTCTCATACCCACACATAGACCAAGGCTATGATCCCATTCAGTTAAATAACTGATACTAACTGAGCACTTATTATGTGTCAAACACTGTTCCTGCCTTATCTAATGCCCCTGGGAAGCCTTCCCTTGCAGGGTCCTCTGCCATGCGGAAGTCATCTCCAAATTTGCCTGGTCCTAAGTGCCCACACTGATCAAATGGGCTCCCAGTCTATCCACCTGTCTCTGATAGGTCCTTTCCATAGGAGTTTGTGTTAGCCCTCTATTTGCAGGGAGCGGGGAGGCTCAGGTTTATAGGAACCTTAAAACACACCTCATCCTCCTGACAGTCATCCTTGGAAAGTTCCAGAGATGGAACTAAACAAACCGGCTCTCCGCCTGGACAGAGGGGTTGGTTGAGCGTAAGCACGGCAGAGGTAGAACATCCCTCCTGAGGGTGAAGTCCCTGTCACTGCAGGAAAGACACACTATCGCTCCCCCATTAGGTGCCAACCACACGCTTCTCTGAGCACGGTGCGTCCAATGAGCTCAGAAAACAGGGGGTCCCTCACAGGTCCTGAAAGACACACCCAGGTCCTGGACAAATTGCTTCCTGACCAAGGTGTCACTGTCAAGCTCTCCCTCCAGTGAACCCACGAAGTAGCTCAGAAGCACAGGGCTTTCCAAGTCCTCTCACGCCACAGCCTCAAAGCAAGAAACCTAAGCCCAGCCTGCAGGCAGGTACCGCACACGGCACTCCTCGTGGTCTCGGAGACCACATATGCTTTGACTGCATGTCAGCCCAATGCCACTCAGCAGAAGGGGGATTTTGTCACGTTGAACCTATGGAGAATCTTGGAGGGACTACTCAATGACAACCCCTTCCCTGTTTCCAAAGACCTGCCTCTCAACAGGCCCGGGGCCAGGAGAGGAGAGGATGCTGAGGTCTGACCCTCCCACTTCGGGTCTCTCAGCCAAGGAAAAGAACTGGACTCTGCTCTTATCTATTGTTCCTGGGCTGGTGTTGTCCTCCCTTTGTGAAACTCCACCAGCACCACCTAAACCAAACAACAACGAGGACGACGTTTCAGAAAAGGGTGAGCTGGAGTTTTCTTTACTAGCTTTGAACCTGTGGGCCTCCCACGGTGCCAGTAATTGCTTTGCCAAAAAAGATGCAGAAGTGTGTCCGTGAGCAGCGTGAGCCTCCAAGGGTGGGTGGGACTCCATCGGAAAGCATTCACCCCGCCCCCATCTGCTGGGGAGATGTGCTGCAGAGAGGGGGCCTGGGGAGAGTTCCCACACTCCGCATCCTCGCCATTGTCCCCGGGCCACCTGAACTTAATACTTAGCTATCAATTAACTTTAAATCTAGTCATTTTTAAAACGTACTCTCACCTTGAGAAATAACTGACGTCATAGCTATGATACACTAGTTAGGTTTCTTCTAATAGGGCTTACGATACCTGACTTTTAAAACTTAAACTCTATGTATTACCCAAAATTGCCTATTTCAACCGATTTCAAGCCTCACTCGGAAAGACCTCAGCAGGTATCCCTGAGACACAGGTAGAAGAGACAAGCCAGGGACCCTGTGGTCTAGGCAGAGGGTCTCAGTGTCCCTGGGACAGGACTGAGTCTCGAGGTACTGAGGACCTATCACCACTGCCTAAGCCGGCCACTCCTCCTCGGCAGCTGAAGCTTCCTGCACTCACCAGAGATTTAAATATGGCAGCCATGGCTGATTCTCAAGCCACAGCTTCCTAGCGGGAGAGTTACCCCCTCTCCTCATCATTTCCCAGCCGAGAGAAAAGTTCTCAATAGCCTGAAGAGATTAGCCCATGAATTTTATTACCATTCCATCTGAAACTTACCACCAAACGTATCCGTCACAGCCAAGAGAGTTCTAGTTACAAAAAGTATGGGCTTCTTCGATTAAGAGCCCTGGCTGCTCTTACCAAGGACCAAGGTTTGATTCCCAGCACCCACATGATGGCTCACAACCATGCATAACTCCAGTTTCCAGGCTATCTGATGCCCTCTTCTGGCTTCTACGGGCATTGCAGACATATACATGCAGACAAAATACCTATACAAATGTAATAATAACAATAATAACAACAACAGCTTTAAAAATTTAAAATAAAAAAAAAAAAGACCAGCAAATGGCCAAGATGTCAAGAGTGGACAGCCTCCTGTTTCCACCACTGACCCTTCCTGTCCGGGCCTCTCAACCATGGACTGATAGCTTCTGTCCAGCCTTGCACTGGCATGAACTCCACCCTGATTGAGAATCTTCTTTCCCCGCTTGCAAAGTTTAAATAAGTAACTGTGGAGGCTCTATGGAACATGGGTGTTTGCCACACACTAGTAACAACAGCCACGCCCACCCCCCAGTATGAACAGAGAAATTCCTAATGCCACATGAGACAGGATGCACAAGTCACAGATCAGCCACTTCACAGCTGACCTCTTGCAATACAGAAAGCAGAATTCCCCAGAGTTCACGCATGCATAAGATATTTAAGACGTCAGTCAGCTCTATGTTTTGCAATATCTTACGATCAAGTAGTGAATTGGGGGAAAAAAAGCCACCCTCTTTGTATATACCCTGAGGCAGGCAGCTTGACCCTGGAGTGTGCATCAGAAACCTCTGGGGGGCTAGTTCACACACAGGCCAGATCACCAGAGGCCCCACAGGTCTGACTGCAGAGGCATGCGAATCTGCATTTCTAGCCAGTTGCCATGTGACCTCCGTCCTTTCCAACCAGGTTCCCACTTGGAAAATCGTCGCTTGTGTTCTTCTCAGGACCCTGCCGCTCTACGGACAGACCCACGCCTCTGCTCCCCGCTCTATCACTCCGGTAATGTGAAATTTCTGATCATCTGAGGAGTGTGAGGTCTCTTCTCTTTAAAGTGTAATCACCCATATATGAGAGCATCAGAATACAAATGACGCAGAAAAAGCAAAGGCATCGGATGCCAGTTCCCACTCTGCACATCACCACCTCCTCTCCCCAGAGCTGCAAATAAAACGAGACCGGGGACGCAGAATTGTTGCCAGGATCCCTTAGGTTTACCCAGCAACTCCAAGGACTAGCCCCAGACACTCAGCAGCTCCCTCTCTCATCGAAGCACCTTCTTTTGACAGCAGACAGAGACCACCATGGAAATTGACAACCAGTCAAGATGCAGGGAACAGTTGACTGGCTGTTCATCCTCTGTCGGTACAGCTACAGCACAACCCTTACACCTAAGGCTTACGAAGCATCTTAGGAGAGCGGTGGAAAGATCTGTAGGAGCCAGAGGACCAGGGTGTGGACTGGTGTCTTCTATCTATGACAGGGAAGCTGCGCACCCTTGACATCTCAACAACGTGGTCTCCTAAATAAGACCAGCACAGTGACAATACCAGTTGGCACGCCACTGTGGCTGGAGGGAATCTGACAAAAGCCTCCGCCTTAGATGAACAGCTACAGGCAATTAATGGTTGCTAAGAGAGAAGACAGTCAGAGTCCAAAAAGGATGAACCCCCATAGCTTATCCAACCCTAAGTGATCAGCCCTAAACATACATATATAGGAGCAACAGTGTGTGTGTGTGTGTGTGTGTGTGTGTGTGTGTGACAACAATAATTAAAGTCAAGGTCGTGAATTTGAGAAGAAGTTTGGGGGACATGGGAGGAGTCAGAGAGGGGCAGGAGAAAGTAGAAATGATAAGAATGTAGTGCTCACGTATTAAATTCTCAACATTCTAAAAATTAAAATAAAAAATATTTATCCCAGAAGTCTATGGTGCCTTTAATGCTACACTACACAAGAACAACAATGGCGAAAAGAAAATTTAGACTAGAACCTATAGAACCCGCTCAACAAGCTACTAATAACACCAAAACAGACATTATCAACCATTCGTCTATCCAATAAGACTGACCTACTAAGAAAACCAGGACACTCTCTGGTTCTAGTAGGCTCTTCCATCCCAAAGGCATTTTCAACTATATATGAACTGTGCAAAACCCTACGATATACACTTTATGATGAGGTACTTTTTTTCCAGAAAGGCCTCTTATGTCGATGTTGGGCTCCGGGTCCATATCTGCTTATGAGTAAGATTCCCTCTTTGCTCGGTTCACCAGGAAGATGGAGTTAGTTTTGTTTTTTAAAAGTTCCTTCAGTTACCAGTTGCTGGTGACACTGCCATAGCCAGCTACTTCTGTCTGACCTGAATAGCCTACCTCCTTGTCCTCTGATGAGAAATTTCACAGGCAAATGGTCAACCAGGAGAAGCCCCTACACACACGGTGCACACATCCAAGTGAGGATCAGAGGGGACACAGAAGGGGGGGAAGCATCTTGTCCTTCTCACTCAGTTCGGAGGGCCCAGCGACAGGATGATCCATCCACTCAGAGACAGCATGAGAGAAAAGACGCTCGCTGACTCCAGTTTCAAGCTCCAGAGTTTACACAAAGAAACAAATACCTACGCAGACGCTTTTACCAAGCATGCCTTTAGAGATGGGTCCATTTAGAGCTAGCTGACCAGACCCTAGCCTTGCAGGGCTTGCATTCCCCCCCTCCCAAAGAGTGGCAGCCTGCCCTGGCAGGCAAGCCTTCTTCTACATTCAAGGCGGGCACTCCCCGGTGCCACTCTGTTTAGCTCTTCACTGTAAACAGAGTCGACCCCAAGCTGGTCAGCTGCTAGCCACATGGTGGTAATGAGCCCGAGAGCCAGGAGTTCACAATTATTTCAGACTTACTCTCTTCCTGATCTTTCATTTTATCAGCAAAAAAACATCCTCTTGGCAATGTGGATGGAGCTAAAACTTAAATTAAAAAAAAAAAAAAAAAGGGAATAAAGGAAGACCACGGAGAGCCCGTGGAAGGAGCGGCTTTCGAAAGTGGGGTAATTCAGGCCTTAGACTTGGCCTTGGCCTTTTGCTGTCTTTTAACATTAAACATTTGCCCCACCTTCGAAAAGATAAATGTGGCTTTTGATGACAGCCAATGTTATCTGAGGATTAAAATAGCCCTCTTGCAGCGCTCAACATTAAAGTCTTCCGCGTTTGCAAAATTGCAAACAGATGCAACTCAAGTACCTGCAAACGATCTGCCAAGTCCAATTTCAAAAGGGAGATTTCAAAATATGTGGAAGTCATTAGGACATGTATTATTTTTGCAATGAATAGGCGCCAGGAGTGTCTCAAGGAGCAGATGGGTGCTACTTTGTTTATAAAAGATCAACAGAATATTCGGCTGTAAATGAAGACATATAAGCTATATGAAACAATTATGGTAAAATGGCGAACATTTCAAAGCTAATTGTAATGGTCTTTTAAGATCTGAATTCCTCATTTCTTACTGCATGCTAAAATATCATTTTAGTTTTGGGTCTTGATTGATATAATTACCAAAATGACAGAAAATTAAAGCAAATGCTGTCAGTTTTACTGTTGTAGATGTTCTCGGTTTATCACTTGTTTACAGTTGCACCAATACTGATAAATGAATATTTTTCAACATGAATAAAAAATGTGACCTCCGTCTACCGGAAATCTTCAAAAAGGACAGCCCCGAACGCAAAGAACGCAGACAGAGTGAACCTCAAACTGCATTATCACAGACTTCCAAATAGCCTCTCTCTCTTCCTCAAGCTCAGCTTCAAAGGGCTTGTTAATAAAAATCTCCACGACACAGCAGAAGCAAAACAGAACTGGCAAACGCTCCAATCACCCAGGTCCCTCGGTGTGCCTGTGTCACCGCCCAAGCAGGATGGAGTTAAACCCCCGTTCCATTTGCCTGTTTTATATTGGTAATCATGTGAATTAGATAATTACTCATGGAAAATGTGATTAAACATACGTCGCTATTGCCAATACCGAATCACGAAGACGGGGCATTGCTGCGAATTGCTTTTAACATAAATAGCAAACTGGGCTCGTAAAAAATGTCCAGTTAGGCCAATATCTGATGATAGATGGGCTGATCCTATGACTTGCAAAGATGCAAATTCCATACAGGCAAAATGAGGAGTCACGTGATACACCCCGGGTACACATTTCCACACAAAAGCCTCCTTTGCTCAGAATGTGTTCAAAATGTCAGCAAGTCCTGCAAAGTTGAGCCTGTGTCCTACAATTAAGTTTCCTTGGGGACTGGAATTCAGTGGGTTGCAGGAATACTCTGTGCACATCTGTAAGCTGAAGGGAGGGACATAAAGGGGGGGTGGGGGGAGAAAGTTAGGCTTAGAGGAAGGAAAGAAGAAAATGCCCAAAAGGAAGGAGATAGAGGCAGTCACCAGCTCCCCACTCCCCCAGCCCCAGCTGGCAGGCTCTGAGCTTTCCAGGTCCGGTTCCCCTAATCACGCCTGAGTTAGGGAGCCCTGACAAGGGAGGCCATGAGCTTCAGCTTTTCCTGCCTTGTCCAGCCTCTCCAGAAAAGCTTTCTGTAAATCTTCCAACCACGCATACATATTCTCCCATGGCAGGGGCCTTGCAGACGGAGACCTGCACCCTACAATCACTGATGAAATTTGTATTGACTCCAAAATCAAAAGTAATGAGAAGAAAATTGGTTCACAGCCTGACCCGACAGTTCCAGACTGCTGTATTGAAGTTGCAAAAAGACATTTTTTTATTGTCTCCAGATTTCAATTAACGACATCGAGCCGCCCCATCCTCCCATTATTAGTTTGAACAGAAGATCAGATTTAAGAAGTTTCACTAAATTAATTACTGTAATAGTATCTTGCCTTTCTGGAAACCCTCCATGGTTGGTAAAGGGAAGACATTCTTTTACAAATTGTGGGGTGCACAGGGTCCATACCCTCCCCCATACCATGTCTCCACGCCAACACATAGGGTCACATATGTGTCTATGAAATGGCACATACATCCAGACTGCATCACCGCTGAGCAGAGTTAGGAAACTGGAGCTCACCTCCACTGCAACTGCAGCTCTGCAAATACTTCCTGTTGGGTTTCAGTGCCCAAACTGCAGTCTTACCGCCCCCCCCCAAGATCTTATGCCATCTGCTCCCCACAAATTATTAGCAGCGAGCCCCACAAACTATCACCGCGAAAGCCACCAACATGGAGCTGGCCTCTTTGCCCAGAAGAGACTAAAGGAATAAAACCACCATTGCCCCTGTCTTGAGTAAAAATGCAAATTATGCCACACGGTGCTAAATTATTCTGGGATATTTCATAATGTGAATTAATACCCACTAGAGGCTAAGCCGAGATCATCAAACTCATTTCACATAAGACAACGAATTTAACCACCCGTGACTCTATGACTGAGAAGTTAACAGGATCTCCAGCAACACCAACCACTCCAAGGTAGAGCGTCCCGAAACACAACTGCCCATTTTCAAGACTGTCCCATCCAAGGTAACTTTCTCCCCCTCTCTGCAGACAGCGGAACATTCAATAGGTGCTCAGGATGTCTGTTCACAGAATGATAAAACCCATCCCATGATGCTCCAGCTGCCTCTAGTTGCCATTCTTAACAAACCCAAGATTTGTTTTTTGTTTTGTTTTGGTTTTGGTTTTGGTTTTGGTTTTTTTGTTTTTTGTTTTTTGTTTTTAATTCTGATTTCATCAAAGTGAAAATAAATCGTTCCGACTTCCCAAGCTCGGCACAGTTGGGCTGCCCGCTTCTTGTTAGCGAAAACAAATGTCATCTTTTCAATCTGCGTTTCAGAATCCACATTCCAGTGGAGGGTTAAATGATTCTTTTTTTTTTTTTTTTTTTTTTCTTCAAACGTGAACAATCAAATGTAAGACAACGCTCTCAAACGGGAGTTGATGGGGGGGGGAGGGGGAGGGAATCAAAGGCTCTGTAGCCCAATGCCAAATGTATCTGTAACGCACTTGAACAATAAGACAGGCTGTCCCTACCCTGGAATAACGCTGCCCGTATGAATCCCAGGAATTTAGTGTATCTGACAGTTCCTCTCAGGCACCCATAACATTCTCGCCTGTCTCGCTGGAGCTGGCAAAGGAGAATTCTGTAATTGAGTGGTAGAGAACATGTACCCTCCTCGCTAGAAGATGACAGATGGATTATAAAAACTTCAAAGCCGAGCGTTTGGAGCACCAGGGGAGAGATAGTGGGCATTTGAGCTCTCTGTCTTTACCCAGGAGACAATGAGGCTGTGACATGGAGCATATATCAAGGAACGGTGTAACTAGATAGACGTAATCTCTCTTTTCACTGGGTCTTTAACATTCTGTTAGGAACAAGTTTCAGGCCGGCTAAAGTACAGCCGTCTTCGTGCTAATCGTCACAGGGCCTCCGTGACACAGCCCTCCCCTCCCCTTTTCAACTGTGGTTAAATCAGTCTTCTCTGCAAACTGATCTTTTCTCTTTCTTTTTATTATTTTTTTTTCCAAGAAGCGCTTCTGCTTCAGGAAGGAGGTGGTTAAAGAAAAGTTGAGATTATTGTCCTTTCTAACTCACTCACCTGCTGAAGCCTTGTTCCCCTCCGTACTACTAAGAAAGGGGCTCTCACCGGGTGCTTGTCCACCCGTTGCCTGTCTGAGAGCTCCACCAGGACTCTTCTGAGCCCAGCGGAAGCTGTCGGTGTCGCTCCACTGGTCCCCGGGGGGCCCAGCCGTCCTCCCTTCCCACAGCCAGCCGGGACACACTAGCCCCACAGGCGGTGAGGACACCGTCCCGTTCCTAATGACAGATCCGGCCACTTCTTGCCCCCACATGTCATCAGAGAAGCTAAAGCGAGGCACAGGTGACCCACCAGCAGTTCTTAAAATCCGGGCAGCATCGGGAAAGCTGTCCCCAGTCCCACACAGAAGCCACCGCATAGCCACTCATATCGATTTGATGAATTGTCAGCCCAGACCGCCAGAAAAAAAAAAACTAAATTTTCTATGTCTCTTAAAATTTTGATAGAGGCATAAAATGGCTTATAGAATCTAATTATAGCAACGGACTTCAAAAAAAAATGTCTCAATGTCAGAGATTAGTGAATCAAAGGCACATTTTTTTAAATCGATTCTTCCCTCTGAATATTAACAGTATTTATCATTCACACTGCCCTCTAGAAACACCAGCTAGAATCCGCCTCCATTCCACCACAAGGGCCTCCCCGTACCACTCAGACCATCGAAAACCAATGTGCTCGGGGTCCCTGGGAGTGAGAGCCCTGCCGGGGGCAGGACTGGGCTTCTAGATCTGTAGCTTCTTGCCACCACCACTGTCACCATCCCCACTGTCACCACCACCACTGTCACCATCACCACTGTCACCATCACCACTGCCACCATCACCACTGTCACCACCACCACTGTCACACCACCACCACTGTCACACCACCACCACTGTCAACATCCCCACTGTCACCACCACCACTGTCACCACCACCACTGTCACCACCACCACTGTCACCATCACCACTGTCACCATCACCACTGTCACCACCACCACTGTCACCACCACCACCACTGTCACACCACCACCACTGTCAACATCCCCACTGTCACCACCACCACTGTCACCACCACCACTGTCACCACCACCACTGTCACCATCACCACTGTCACCACCACCACTGTCACCACCACCACCACTGTCAACATCCCCACTGTCACCATCCCCACTGTCACCATCACCACTGTCACCACCACCACTGTCACCATAACCACTGTCACCATCACCACTGTCACCACCACCACTGTCACCATCACCACCACTGTCACCACCACCACTGTCACCACCACCACTGTCACCATCACCACTGTCACCACACCACTGTCACCACCACCACCACTGTCACACCACCACCACTGTCAACATCCCCACTGTCACCATCACCACTGTCACCACCACCACTGTCACCATCACCACTGTCACCATCACCACTGTCACCACCACCACAGTCACCATCACCACTGTCACCACCACCACTGTCACCACCACCACTGTCACCATCACCACTGTCACCACCACCACAGTCACCATCACCACTGTCACCACCACACTGTCACCACCACCACTGTCACCATCCTTCCCAGTCGCTTCCCATCCTCTTTAAAGTACCATGGGACAAATGGAGTTAAAGTGGAATTATTTTTATGAGATTCATCACAAACTTTCTAAAATAATCAGACACGCCCTCGATGCTCTCCTCACTGGGACCCTCCCACTCCTCCAATGTCCCCACATGGAGTCATGAATGCCACAGAAACTCACTGAAGTGGGATAAACAGGGATCCAACGTTGATTTTAATGAGCCCGCATGATATTGTTGTGAAGTAGAGAGGGACTACTGTCCAATGCTCCACCCCCGTGGCACATACCTCTGGCCACTCCATACTCTGAAATCGGTCTCCAGCATCCCCCAGAGGAACCTAAAGACCCTGGGGGGAACCTGGAGCATGGCGCAGTACCAGAGCCAGTCAAAGCCAACAGAACTTCTGGGATGTGCTCCCCAGATAAGCATTTTATGTTTTAATTTTAAGGCTAAACTGGGCCTTCAAAGGGAAGTAGAGTGTTAAGGAGGCAGGCCAAAAATGGCCCGAGAAGTCCTTATTTTTCAATGCATTACAGAAAGGTGAATGTACAAAGGCCAAGGCTGGACCCTTCACCCAAGGGCCATGTGGAACCTGAGGACGTTTCTGTGACTCCAGGAGATCTACCTGTCTGTACCTCCAAAACAATCCTGTTGGGAAACATCTGGTCTAACGTGGTGCTGACGCTCACTGTGCATTTTAGCGCCTTCTGAAGGGATGCAAAAGAAGAGAGAACAGGACATCTGGGCGAGGTCAGTGAACCCAGAGCCATCACATTCGACCACAGCTCTCGCACCAAACTCAGTGGCTTTTCAAAGTATCAGATTCTCTTCTCAGCACCTCTCTTTGCCAAGTCTACCCAGCCACGTCAGCTGCTTTCTCAGGATTATTCCAGAAAGGAATAAAAATCAATCCCTAACTACATTCGTGCGAGATCTTTCCAGGAGGGATGAAATCGCTTCCTTAACTAGACCGCCAGTGGCGGACGGAAGTCCCACGCGCATGCGCTCCACGCAGCTCCCGGCCGCCATGAAATCGCTCCTTAACCAGACCTGTGAAAACCACATGGCGGACGAAAGTCCCACGCGCACACGCACGATCCACGCAGCTCCGCGCCCCGATCGAGCTCATCCCCCCCAGCGTATCAACACTGCATCACAACCCTTCCAGTTGCGCACTCGTGCATGTGTTCCTGGAGATGAAGCCCAGACTTGAGCGATGACAGGAAGGGAGAGAGCCGGGGTCTTTGAAGGGGGCCCGTGCACGAAAGGGCCTTTTTAGAAGCTCATTTTCATCTCTTTCTCTCACAGTGATCTTCTGCCATGGTGGAATGTAAACACCACATGAAGAGACGGAATCGTGAATTAAGGATTTGGAAGCCTCGCGTTAGAAGTAATCTTCAAAGAATGCATACCCCAAACATCAGAGTCACACAACAAGGCTCTGAGCTGCTTGTGTCTGCCTGCAAAACAGCACAGGTCACACCTATGATTATCAGTTGAGTCCTGCATTGCCTTTAAAAATCAATAGGAAGCATGTCCTTACATTTTATCAACTTGGCAGGAGGGCGGATTCAGAGAGGTCGGCCTTTGCCCAGGCAAGAAAGCACTTAAAAGATGTCTCCCGCTCCCAACAGATTACCAGGAAGTGAGTGGAGAGTTTACAGTTTGGGTGTGAAATGTGTGTTTAAACACGGGGATCCTCAGGTGGCCTGTGTTTTAGGCAGTTGAGGCACCTTGCAGAGGGGAGGCTTCTCTGGAGGACGTAGGTCACTGGAAGTAGGCCTTCAGGCTATATAACCCCGTTTCGTCCCACCTCGGATCTCTGTTCCCAGAACTAGACAGATATGAGGAGACCCAGAGTATCCTCCTGGAGCCACGAACTCCACTCTACCTCCTTCTGTGATGGACTACACCTCTCAAACTGAAACACTAAACCCTTACTTACTCCATTAAACTGATTGAATCAAGGATTCAGCACAGGGGCATAGGTAGGAACTAGCTTTGTAGCCATAGCTCAGCTGGATGGCTTAGCAGGGAGACACATCACAGCCCTGGGAACTTTATGACCGAAGACTTCTATCTCCAACCTCAGAAAGATGAACCCTCCCGGTCCATACCCATAACCAAATCTGACAGCCATGGTCATGACATACACAGCGTGACAGTGGTGCCAGCTGAGGGAGGAGTGGGTGTTCCGTGGAGTCCAGGATGTAGCTTGCACCTGGCTTGGCCACCTGCTATGGGTGTGGTGTTGCTATGTCCTTGTCTGGAGAACCAGACCTGTGACTCTGCAAAGTCACCTCTGAGTCATGCCACGGTTGGTGTCACAGCACCGTCCGATGCCACCGCCTAGCACTGGTATCGACAAATGCGGTTTGTTTCTATCCAGTCCCAGTATCCACGCTAGGCACCGAGTGAAGGTTTCCTGAATGAGAGAAAGGGGGGAGCTTTCTCCACACAGATCCCCCTTATGAAAAATAAGACAATAGCATCTTTCCAACCAAAGACAACTTCCACGAAACCAACCGAATGTAGCCTTGTGAGCACAGAACACGAAAGCATCCTTTAAGGTGAAATCTGTATGGAAAGTACCAAAGTCAAATGCTGAATGATACATTAATTATGCACAGCCCAAGATCTGGGAGAGGTTAAACCCCCGTTCAGCAGCAAATTGAGTTCTTTTATTTGATACGAAATCTGTACACGGTGATGATTTGTCCTCGGTGCTTAATGTCACCAAACTTCTGGGGGAGGGGTGCTGAAAAGACAAAAGGGATGGCTAGACATGGGTTTACTCAAGGGTACTCCTTGTGAAAAGATGGAATCTAATAGGCATCAGAAATAATGGCCCCTCAGTATCCCCGCCGGCCGAGGTCAAAAGCCAAATGCACCTGGCGCGGTATTAATAACATCTTGTCCTGCTTGCTCCATTAGGGAGTTATGAAGAGTATTTCTAACTCGTGTGGAATGAGCAGTTTATAAGAAAGGTTGGAAGTCTCTTTGCAGTTGGATGTGAGCAGAGCAGCCGGGCCTTTCAAGAACACATCCCTGATTTTGCACAGAAATCTCAAGACCTGTGAGCCATTCAAACAGGGGATAGCCATTTGTTGATACAACAGGGTCCCTTCGATTTACACGGGAGGCTGCGGGTGAATCGTGGAGAGGCTCTTGTCCTTGCCCGCTATTTTCTCTTTGGTTCCAACTGAACGTGGAGATGTGGCCACCATACAAGTGTCCCTCTTGTGCAGTCAAGAGCCAGGTAAGTCCTGCCCAGCCTCGACATGTGGGTCTCCAAGAGGGACAATACTTATTAGGGAGTTGAACTCAAAGAGAGTCTTCATGGGTGCCTCGCTAATACTGCTACCATTCTGACAGGATTTTGAGGGTGACACCTATCTAGAATGGCCTAGGTGACTGTGGCCTGGAAAATATCCTAATTTTTCAAAATGTTACCAGAATAGGACAACCTGAAGGAAACCCAAGTAGGCAGTCGGTAAGGTTTAATTAGGATTTAAGAAAACCCTTCACCTCCGTGTTTATTGCATGAACTGGAAGAGGCCACAGAGAGCCCTCTGTGTGACTGCTTTCTCTGGGTAAGACCCAGGGGTTGAGTCGTTTAACAAGCAATCCAACATTATTCTTTTACCTTCCTCCGTTTTCAAGTAGGGTAACTGAGCCTCAGCTGAAGTAATAAGCCTGCCCGAGCACACAACCAATCAAAGCCTACCTCGTCTTGCTGGCTGTTGCCTCCATCTTACCTTTGACTGTAGACCATACATCACTCTGCAATGGAAGCGCACAGAGGAGCCACGAGACCTGTTTACTTTCATTTATACAGTCAAATAACTAAGATGCAGCAGGCAGACAGGAACCTGGAACCTCTAAGACCCTGCAGAAGAAAGGCTGGGAGGCCAACACCACGAAGCTACTATCCAAACCTCAGTGGTTAATGAGAAGAACCATGCTCCAGCCAGCTTTCTGGTGAGAAGTGGGGCTCCCCTCTTTAATCAGAGGTAGATGGCCAAGAGTACAATACCAAGGGTCTTTTTACTCTAAGGACACGCCATTTGTTACAAGAATTTGATTCTTCAACAGCTCTTGCTCTGTGTTATAATGGAGTCTACTATCTATAGGAGAGTGTTAGGGTCTTTATTTTAAAATATAATGAATATATTTTAAAATATAATGAATATAATGGCTTGGGAGCTCAGTGTCAGAGACCTTACCCCACACATACAAGGCTCCAGATCTGAACTCCAGCACTGCAAAAATATTCCTATTAATTAGTAGACTTTAACCCCATTGACTGAAGAAGAAACAAGTTATCAGTAATAAACAACCAAACAGCCAATTTTTTTTTAGCCTAGCAGGCCAGTGCATAAAATGATGAGCAGTTTCACGGGACACTTTTCTAGTTCTTTCCAGTTCTTTCCAGATGATCTGCACTGTTGGTTGTCTTCACACATTTACTAAGGTTGGGTCACTTCCCTCTCTTTCCCTGATGCCTACTTACATGTTGTTAGCTTACATTTTAGTTGAGAAGAGGCTATATTAATAGATATGAATATAGACATACCTGCATTATGCATGTAAGTATATATACATATATATGAAAAATATTTTCTACTAAACAAATAATATGGGTTAAGAAGGAGAGAGATTTTACAGCCTAGAAGAACTCTATAGAACAAACAGGTGAAAATGGAGACTCTTAAGGCTCCTTGCTCCTCGATTCAACCCCCTGTTCTATGTTTCTCTAGGAATTCTGGCTTGTTGTCAACTCATGGGGAGGAGGAAGGTAAGGGCCTCGAAGGCGTTCAGAAAATAGGTTCTTCAAGTCGCAGGAGCACCACCATAAAGTTCCCCAAGATGGGAGTCACTCGGGAAACAGGATGTGACATAGGTCGAAAGTCCTCTCTCCCCGTCTGCAATCACGCTCAGTGATTCGAGTGTCTCGTTGAAGCCAGTGGGGTTACTCCACCTCACTCATCAGTCAGATGAGCGGCTCACCAATCAGGGCACCAAGCCGGCATCTTCTTCGGTCCCCACGACGCCTCTGCCCAGGGACCCCCATCAAGAGCTGCCACAGACGAGAACGCAGAGCAACTAACAACGCTGTCTGTTAATCAGGGCCCCACACAGCTGGCTCTCAGCAGCAACAAAGAGCCCAGCAAGAGCTCTCTGTGCCCACCGTACTGCTGCCAGAGGTGGAGACCCCAGGGTCCACCTCAGACAGTATGGAACAGGTGAGGAACTGGCCTCAAAGAGTAAAACCTCGATGGTCAAACCCTAAATAAGAAGGAACAGTCTCACTGGATCCGTCGTCTCTGGGGGTTGGGGAGGGAAAACGCGGCAAATGACACTTATATACTTTTGATACAGAGACAACTATTCTGAACTTCTACCATTTGTGGTGACCTCGTTATGAGTTAAGAGCCAGCCACAGCTGCAGCTTTGGTTCCCAACAATGGGACAAAGGATGTGTCATGGGACAGTCAGTTCGTGCTTCATGACACAGCATTGTTCCCAAAGGGTCAAGGACAAATTCCCAAATCTCTCTCTCTCTCTCTCTCTCTCTCTCTCTCTCTCTCTCTCTCTTTCTCTCTCTTTCTCTCTCTGTGTGTGTATGTGTGTGTAATAAAAATAACCCTGCCTTCTAACATTAAAAGTTTAGTTTATGTTAAATAATAACTTGACATTTCACCTAGAAGTACAGAGAAAGATAGTTTTCTTTGGTCTCAACACCTTGTTTGTTTTTGTGAGACAGAGACTCATAATGTAGCCCAGGCCGGCCTCCGATTTCCCATCCTCCTACTTCAATGCCCTGAGAGCTGTGATTACAGGAAAGTGCCTCAGCAGCTCTCACACTTTCACGAATACATATATCTGAGGTTAAGACCCATCCATGTGAGGATTTAGGAAGATGGTGTCTTGGCAAAGTATTTATTCAATGGCTGCCATTTGCAAGTTGCTGTTTCAAAGTTGGACTTATCAAAGGATGGCCAAAGGCCCCGAACTGGAGAGCTGTCCTGGGATGAAGGAGAGGGATGATGATTGTGGAAGCAGTCTACCCAATTAATAGAGACAAGCCCTGGGGGGGGGGAGTGGGGAAGGTTGAGACAGACCTGTGGGATGCAGAGAGGGGCCAGTCAGGGTAAAGGGTCGGGACCAAGGAGTATGATTAAGCCAAAGAGCTTGAGAGAGGTCTGGGGATCTGGCACCCTTGGGATGTTGGGGACACAGTGGAAGAGGGGACAAGTAGACAGACATCAACTAGAGCAGGATGACTTCACCTACCAACACATTTATCCAAATCCCCCTCAGATGTAGTTCTTCCTCCTAGTCAGTACAGTGGCCCTACCATGGCCAGTTTCCACTTGGTCTAAATCGTTCTAAAGCTATCCACTAGTGTTTATTAGAGGAAGAGACATGGCTGTCTCTCAAAAGTTGTGAGTGGTCCTGCAGCTGGTCAGTACTGGCCGCTTGTAACTGGCCCTTGTTGGCCATTATACTGCCTCCCTTCCAAGCCAGATTCCAGCTATGGTGTTAACTAGCCGGGACCTTCTTAGAGGGACAGCCTCCACAGGGGTGTCGCCCTCAGAAGGAGAGCTCACAGGGCTCTCTCATTGAACAGCAGTCTGTAGGCTTTTGTCCATAGGTGAGGCAATGGGGAAGAAAGCCGAGTTGAGAGTTCTTCCGTAATTATGGCTCGAATCAGAAAATTGCGCATGAGTTCACGGGATGATAAATAATAGTGAGCTTCTCCAAGTTCAAGTGCGTTGTCAATAGGACAATTAAAGCAGTATCAATAATACGCAGTGTATGCTATTAGCTGCCATCCTATAGCCCGGGCTTTTGTGATCTCTAGAAAACAAAGAGAAGGCCACAATGGTACAAATTCTTTTTGTTCAAGTGAAAGGTGTAGAGGGGGAGGCAGGGGCCGGGGTCTCTCCGGCACACCTGTGAAGAGTATGAGAAGCTACAGAATGGCTGTGCAGGAAGGATGGATACAATGGGAAATTAGCAAGCCTATGTCCAAGATGGATCAATCACTTCTGTCACATGGTTCCGGTCAATAAGAGCCCGAGTAAGCGCCGGCATCGGCCGTAGCTGGCAATCATCAGCCCTTGGAAATCAGGAACTCCACAGCTGATGGGAGCAGGTGGAGACTGAGAGCAGATTCGAGTAAATGGAGGAATGTCAGTGAGTGTGGCTTCTAAGAGCGTGTGTGTCCAAACACACGTCTGCTAATACATACGTACACAGATAACCATGGATATTCATACGTACAAACGCATAGACAGAAAACTGCATGGTGTGCTGGATAGGACTTGAGAACAAATAATCGCCTGAATACAAATTGCAACAGCAAAAGTTTTATTGTTTCCCAAGACAAAAACCTACACAATGCCTCCTCTATGCATCTGCAGAATCAAAAATCATCTTCCTCCAAAAATAACTTGTAAGGAAGGCATTTAATGCTCTGGAATGAGGGTAGATGCTAAAACTACTATTTGTTGACACCAGGCGATTTCAGATTGAACAGAGAAGTTGCCTCCAAATTAATGAGCCAGACATAATAGAACCCTGTCAAAATATTGATTTTATTTTATCCTACCTATTGTTGGAACTCTCCTCTAAGTTGGGGGAAAATATAATTTCTTCATCAGCATTATATTGTTTGTTATTATTACATTAGCCACTGTTTATTATGGGAGAAGAACTTGTGTCACTTTCCAAGAAGATAGATCAGTCACGTGGGAATGTGTGATGGAGGACTAAAACAAAGTGGAGAATGTTCCAAACCATTTCTATGATAAGATGAAGCACTCCTAAAGACGAGAAAGAAACTGTTAGTTTCATAGTTCATGATACATGAACTTAGACCTATATTATATATTTGGGTGAAATTACTATTGCAATTGATACTCCAAATTAAAGTGATTAGAACCTGTTCCGAACAACTTACCTTATGATAATCAGATGAATAGCCAGCATGTATTCACAGAATTAAATGGGTAAAATTAGGGAGAAAACTGTTCACTAAGATCTGTTCCTTGACTCTTTTCTTAGATTATTCTTTTATGTGCCTGAGTGTTGTCCTTGTGTGAATGTATGTGCAGCATGTGAATGCAGTGCCCAAAGAGGCCAAAAGAGGGCGCCATAGCCCCTAGGACTGGAGTTACAGATGTTTGTTAGTTGCCTTGTGGTTGCTGGGAATTGAACCCCAGTCCTCTGGAAAAGCAGCCAGTGCTCTTAACCACTGAGCCATCTCTCCAGCCCTGGTTCCTTTATTCTTAAGGATTATTTTTATAATGCTCTTAAGCCCCATGCCCCCCCCCACTTTCAGTTAGTTCATCATTGAATTTGATAAGGAGTGGGAAACATTTAAGCAAAGTTTCCAAAAGTGTAATAGATGTCAGGAGTTTTATTTCTGCGATTTTTCTATGAAGTCTTTACATTTTCATTTTAATATTTTGCATCTGCATCACAGGACATGAAATATGGCATATACGATGGACAATTTGCAATGTTTACAGTTGTTTGATGAATTATTTAACCACTTAAAACTCAATGATGAAAAAAATTAAGTTCCCATAGAGTTGAAACGTAATTCGTTTCTACTAAAAGTGAAATTATATTAAACTTCGCCACTGTGGTGATGGAAGTAATAAGTCTGAAGACTGGACTGTGCACACAATGTCCACATCTGGATATCATTCTTTTGCATGGGCAGGTACCATATACAAGAATCTGGTTTTCCTGCCTCCTTGTTCCTTTCCCTCCATGGGGCAACTGTCCTTGACTCCTGGACAGACCATAAGAAGAGAAGATTGTGCTCTCTTCAAAAGTCCAGGATGCTAAGACATAGCCAAATCTCCCAGGAGCCCTGTGGGACAGGGACCTGCTCACTCCTGGAGCTGTCAGTCAACACCCCTGCAGCTCAGCCTCACGGCAAGGTTGGGATGGAAAGAGATGAAAGCCAAGGAACAGAGCAACGTTCTGAGTCAAGCGAAGCCAAGAAACGGCACCCCTGGGACACTGCTGTGAAATCCAAGCCTGTTCTCTCACCTCCAGACTGCACACAGCAAAAGGAGCTACTGCCACGGTCCACTCAACATGGTGATCTCTCTGAGAAGGCCACCATTAGGCAGTTTCAGCTTGCAAACATCAGAGAGTGCACTCGGCATGAAGGAACTCCGTCCAGGCTGCCTGACCTAGACTGCACAGACACCACACCTACATTCCTGCTGCCAGCAACAGGGGAAACTATTTACAATTGTCTTCCTTCCTTCCTTCCTTCTTTCCTTCCTTCCTTCCTTCCTTCCTTCCTTCCTTCCTTTCTCTTTCTTTCTGTTTTAGAAGCAGAAGTATTCTCCAAAGAACAATGCGGAAAAGTCATTTGGTATCAGTGTTGAGAATATGGCATACATACATACATACATACATACATAGATGCTAGTCTTCCATGCAACCGATGGAGTGCAGGTATGTTGATGCCTGCACCCCACAGACACGTGAGGGGTGCTTCCTGATGCAACTTTGAAATGGCACACACAACTGGGAGTGGGGGCATGTGGGCAGAGAAAGCCAGACATCACAGAATTGGTTGTGAACCACAACACAACCTACCATGTAAGAGACGTCTATCATTTCTGCCTTCTGTCTAACTTTGATTTCTAACTCGACAACGTACTGAACTTGGATTTAAATCCCCAGTGGATAGCTACAGTCTAGAGGTATGCTTCGTTTAACAAGATGGAAGCTAGGAGGGAAAAAGCTGCCTCGGATGGCAGGAGGAGACACAGAGTGGAGAAGACGACAGAGGACAAGAAAGAGACACTCCTCAACAGGTGTCACTCACACTCGAGGAAGACTATGCTATTCTCTCATGTGCCTCAGACACCCCGGCCTTCCTTCGCAAACCACCAAGCTCTCTCCTCCTCGTGTCTTTTGCACATTTTATCCTCTGTCTGGAACTCTCTATCTCCTTCTCAGCGTTCATCATCCCCCAAGAAAGTACCACTGATTATTCTGCTGAAGACGACTTTCCCCCAAGGGAGCTCTGCTCTGGTCCTTCATAGCACTCAGGGTAAGAAATGGGAAATAAATATAGGCTCTCTTTCTAGAGCAGCAGGACCCATGAATGCCAGCCTCTCCACCCCTGTGTGCCCAGTGCCGAACAGTGCCCAGCACACAGCAGAAGCTCAGCAGATGCCCGTGGAGCACAACACAGCCCCGAGTGACGTGGAAAGGCCCACATGAGGGATAAGAGCTTCCCTGTGGGCTCTGTCGGCACCACACCCTACACCCTCCTCCCAGCAGACCTGTGCTCAGCCTGGGACGGCCATGGGGAGTTGGCATAGAGGACTTCAAGAAGGCTCAGATGGTCCCTGGAGAGATGTGCCCCCTTGGAATTCCACAGACCAGACATCAGCCAGGCACAGCCAAACCCATGGGTTCCTTGCCACAGGACCAATGTCAACTTCTTTGTCTCAGGTGTGGACTCATGATAGGTGCTCGGGAAGAGGCCGGCCACCCAGGTCCCGTTGTCTCCGGAGAGAGCTGGAAGATGTCTTTGGTTTCATGTACCCTTGAGAGTGGGAGGCGAGGTAAGAGACCCCAGCAAGCCCTGGTTCCGGCTTGGTGACCCCTTGAGTGTGGGAACGGGTCAGTGTATCGCTCCAGAGGACAGCTTGAGGAAGGAGTGAGGTGCAGAGGGCAGGAAGGCGAGGTCATCTGGGGATCAGCAGTGCCCACTCGGGAATAGGAGATAAAGGCCAGACTTCCCTGTCATCCCGGGCCCTGTACTTAAGGTGTGTTAAGGACAGAAATGGAGGACGATGTCATTAGAATATGCCTCCCCCTTCAGCATTCAAGGAGTGAGTATGAGGGGACATTTATGTCATCTTCTGAGCCTGGGTCTCCACTGCTGTTTTCTAGGAAACCTTTTATGTGGCTAGACTTAAGGCAGATGTCAAGTGTCTCTTCCCAGGGACTTGTGCAGCCCTTGTAACACCAACACAGAGAGCTCTAAAGTGCCCCATGAGCAGCTCAGCGCTTGGTAAGACACCACAGATGGCAGAGTGCACTGAGAGCTGGCTTAGAGGACACTTGGCAGCTCACCCCCAAAGTCATCCACCTCATAAGCACGGGATGCGTGCTAGGCATTCATTTCCAGGACTTGGTCTTTGACATCTCCTGGAAGAGATGGAATCTAGTGCCCATGCCATACCCCTGGGACACTGGACATTGCAAGCCACATCGGTCTTCCCCTCCAATAGGAGAAAGTTAGCCAGTAACCTGACTTTCCATCCCTGGGAGCAAGGGCAGGAGTTCTAGCTGCTGCTCTCTTGCGTGTGTGGTGTGTCCGGGACACAATTGCTACAGGTTCCATGGATCAATCTTGCATGCCCAGTATGAAAATCAGGGGTGTGTGCCAGTGAATTGTGTGTGTGTGTGTGTGTGTGTGTGTGTGTGTGTGTGAATGTGTGTGAAATTGTTCAAATGGATCCTAGAACTTAAGAGAACGTTCCTGCCTTCACTATGCTTTCCTTTCGTAATAGCAGCTCCACTTTGGCTTTTTGGTTTTTTTTTTGTTGTTTGGTTTGTTTGTTTGTTCATTTGTTTGTTTTATCTCATCTCTAGGGGTTGAACACAGAGCCTCGAGCTTGTTAGAAACGTGAAGACTGAGTATCTTCCCTGGCCCCTGTTTTTACTTTTTATTTAAATAGTCTAACTAAATAGCCCATGCTGGCCTGAAATTTTCAATCCTCCGGTCGCAGCTACTCCAGGAGCTGTGTTCATAGGCTCTGAACCACCCATTCTGGATAAGTGCTATTCTATTTCACAGCATCAACTTTATTAGGATATTAAGGCACCTAATACATCAAAAACTGAAGGAATAAATGAATGAATGAATGAATGAATGAACAAATGAAGGAGAACAGCTCCTTGGATTTGGGAATAGATAAAGAACAGACTTATGTCCTCATCATGATTCTGGGAGTGCGCGCATGTGTTTGTGAACATGTACACACACTTGTACACATGTGACTTCCACATGTGTCCTCATGTGGTGTATACCACATGTGTCTACGTGTGTGATGTGACATGTGTCTTCGGGCATGCGCTGAGGACGCCTGGGAACCTGTGCTAACCACCCTTGAGGGCCTAGACTGAAAACCATTGTTTAGAGAAGACTGCAGGCCCCACCCCCACCAGAGACTCTGCCTTGAACTAAGCTGACCCTTTAAGATGTGTCCTCAGAAACAGAAGAAATCAATCTGCCGATCTTTATTGATCCCCAGGTAAATAACTCAGAAGACTAGCCCAGGCCACAAAGGCAAGCAAGTCATTCCTGTGGGCTAGGCAGTGATCAGCGCCCACAGCTAAAGGATGAGTGCATTTCAGACAGTCAACAAATTCCAGAAGGCAAGCAGGAGTGCTGCCTCGGTACTCCTTGAATAGCTGGGCTCTTCTCTTTTAATCCTGCTGACTTTGTGAGAGAGAAAGAATTATCCCAAGGCTGCCAGTGGGATGGAAGACTTGGAGATCTGCATGGAGGTGGAAGGGGTGGGCGTCAAACTCACGCCCCTCTGTCTGGCCCTGAGCTCCTTACCACGATGCAACACTGCTTCAGAACAAGACAAAACAAAGCAAAAGCTTCAAGAAGCTCTTTCTCACTCTCAAACTGAATGTTTGCGGCTCAGTAAGGAGGGTATGTCAATTGTGGAAGGAGAGAAAGAGAGACGGCGTCTAAATATTAAATTATGCAAAAAATGAACTTAGAGCTAGTGATGTTCAAGCAACATGTGTGTACCATGTAGCCTGGGTTAAAAAAAATTTATTAATGAATCAAATGCACACAAAGACTCCTCTAGACTCTTGCTTACAGGAGCAACGGAAAAGCTAGTGAGGGAATGCCCAAGCTTGTCTCCTACTCATCTAAAAGTTAACACTTCCCCTACGATTGAGATTAATGAAGGGACAGTCAGAGCCCCCCATGTCCAGCAAAGAAAAAAATTTGTTTGATTCCTTCACCTTTGAGATGATGAAAGAGTCAAGATGTGTGCACATTGAAATACAAATAATCCCGGCTGGATGTTGCATCAGATTCTGCTGACAGAGAAGCATTCCATCCCAGCCTACCATCCGGAGGACTAGCATGGGAGACCAGGCTCCACTTCACCAGGATACAGGAGGCCCATTCCAACTTGAACGTCTCTTCTGAGGATGAGAGCAACCGAGAACCATGCCTTCTTTAGATCAATGAACAAATTATTTTATTGAAGGCAGTCGCTGGAGATCACATACTAACATTGCATGATTCTTATCTCTGTAAGAGCATCATGAAAAGAAAGAAAATGTCTTATTCACCACAGACCTCTATGGTCCCCAAGATCCATAACACGGGCCTGAAATTCTCCACCCAAGCAACTAGCTTCCAAATCCTGCAGACAGCATCTCACCAGGGACCCAGGTCTTGTCAACCTTTTGAGACAGGGTAGCAGATATGAGAAGAAAGTTGCCGGTATCCGTGAGCTTGAAGGGCAGACTGCCAAGATGCAGCCAGCTCCTCCAGAAGAGTTTTGAACGTGGTTTGTATCCTAAGGTCTAGAATACATAACTTGACCTCGTGATTGGAAAAGAAACATGCCAATAGGCCCAGTACGCACCACACCCAGCCCCCTAAAAACTGGTCAGTCACTATCAGGTACATCACACTGGCCAGGCCCTGCCTTAGCCTACTGTGTAACACTCTCAGGAGACCACTCTGTTGTTCCCGGGGTGACAGTAGTGGCTAAGAGAGAAAGAAGATTGCTACCTTAACATACTTTATAAACATCTGGGCATAGGACAACTGTCCTTGTCATCTTACTTAGACCATTGCTTCTGCCTCCAAAATATGCTAGAAAGAAATTATAAATAGATTTAATATTGCAATGTTCTCTAACCTCCCAAAACATACTTTAATTAAAGGCTTTTCCAAAAAAAATTTAATAATAATACAAATAATAATGCACAGTTAGTTGAAAGAGCCAAAAAGAGGAAATGGAGACTGATAAAATTTTTAAAAAAAATTTTTTAACTTAAAAAAACACTCAGAGAAAATAAATATTAAGTTGTCAAATCAATGGCTAAAGAAAAGAATTGCAGACAGCAGACAGGATGGCAGGCCTTTCCCTTGACAAACAGTGCCTTCAAAGTCTGTGGGCACGCCAGGCAAGATGGTTCTGGACATCCAGAACTCCTAAGAGGTTGTTAATCCCAGGTAGGGCAGAGAAGGAGCAAGAAGGGTAACTTAGGCAGCCCCATACGGAGCTGCCTTCTGCTGTCAGAGGCCTGGGCTGACAGATTAAACCCTTTCATGCCCACCTGTGGTCGCTTTCCCCCTCCCACACAACCTATCCTCCATCTTTGGGACTTTTCTTGGATTGTTGAAGGAGAGCTGCCACCCACAAGAGCTAATTGTGCCCACCCCCCATCAGGCGGCAGCAGTGGTGACTGAAGTTTCTCAGGCTCTGCAGAGACCAGACGTGTGTTTGATTAGCGGATCCAGTCCTGTTCATCTGAGAACTAGTGTGTTCCGAACATTCTCTAGCCTGCCGAAACAGCAGCTTGGCATTCAGGAGCCCAAACCAGAGCTCTGCAGTGAGGGGGAGGGGAGATAACCCGGCCCTTGCCCGTCGTTCCTGACCCCGGCTCTTCCATAGGCAAACCTCACTCTCGCCTTAACACTCAGCTTCGGCTGATTAGACAGAAAGGCTTCTTGGTTTTGTTTCTAATAAAGAACTAAAATCTTAGAAAAATGAGTCACATTTGCCTCTCGTAAACAGGAAGATGACTTTCGAGATATTTTTAAAGACGGGCTAAAGAGGCAGCCATTCAAAGAGATGATACTTTCTCTATATGTAGAACCTATGCGCTTTGTGATCTATGGGCTGTGTCTACAGGGACTTCAGTCGATAGGAGTTTCCCAAATATTTTTCTCCCTCGTGCAAATAAATTTACAACAATGCATATGTTCCTCCGACAGCCAGCTCTGGTTTCTGTTTTTCACTTCAATTTTTAAGGGGAGTTGCTATTTCTTTGAAAGATAATTTGTACAGAAAAGCAGGAAGGATATAGGTAAGATTAAGACCAGAAGCTGCACCGGCCAGAGCAGCTGTCTTCAAACGTCCTGGCTGCAACACCGCATTGCCCTGGTGGCTAAGTGGCCTGAACTCGACCATACCCCCAAAGGGAAGCATGTGGCACCCACCCACAGGGACCCAACATCAAACACTACTTGGCAGGCACTAACCTCCCATCTCTCAGCTCCTTGGGGTGTCCGGGCAGCACCCGATTGTGTTAGTACACGCCCCTGAGTGTTACCAGAGCTGGTCCACGAACCAAAGTCCCTGACTGAGAAGCAGGAAAGTCTGTAAGAGATAATGGCTCGTGTCTATAATCCCACACACTCAGCCAGGGCTACAGAGCAAGAAAGACCCTGTCACTAAACTAGTGCGAGCCCAAAACAAAGATTGGGAATCACAGTGGAATCTTAGAAATTTAAATCGCTCTAATCATAAAGTTGGATGGGCGATTCTGTGTCTGTGATTAATCTTAATGTTTAGAGAATCTATGAATTCGCTTTTACGGTTTTCTCTCTCTCTCTCTCTCTCTCTCTCTCTCTCTCTCACACACACACACACACACACACACACACACACAGAGCTAGCAGGCCTTAGTGGAAGAGCCATCAGGGAAAGAGAGAGAGGGTAGGATCAGAATGCAGGGACAAGCCCACCTTCACCTCAGTATCCAAAGAACCAACTAAACAGGGCCCAGGTAGCCAGTGCATATATGGACTTTGAGAGAAAGCTCTCAGGTTAACGTCAGTTCAGGTCTACGTGGTCATTTTTTCCTGTGTCAAAACGGCACTTAATTTTCTCATCAGAAAGCCATATACTGAAGATAGGAATGGAGGAAGGGCTTAGACACTGGTCTTCAGGCCTCCACCATCTCTCACTACTCGGAAAGCATCTGCCTAGCCTTCTGACCCACCCCGCCGTGGAGTCCTGCCCTTCTTGGACCAGGCTTGCTATGGTGCCTATGTCAGCTCCTACTGTGGGAGGGGCAGAGGACGATGCGCCACTACCTTAGAGTCAAGTGGGGGCAAACAGCACAGTGAGCTAGCCGCCTCCCCTGCTCACTGCCTCAGTTTGCCCTCGTGAAATGCAGAGTAAATACAGAACCTGCCCTCCTAAGGAAGTGCAGAGTAAGAGCTCAAAAACAAATGACTGTCATTATCCTGCCAACGGGGTGTCCAGCCTCATCACAGTGCCTGAGCACTGTCACTTAAAGCTTCCTGGTTTCCATGTGGTCCAGGGACACAGCTCTCCCCCACAGAGCCATTTTAAAGATATAATTGTTATTCAGAAACATTGGAATTGAGCCCACATTTTGCACTGGACAGCCTTTTATTCTCCCATGTATTTTTTACACAATGGAAAAAGTCTTCCTCCTCCAGGACGTCAAGGATTACCCTCATTCTGTGCAGGGCTGAATCCCTGGTCTAAGGGCACCGAGACAAGCCTGTACATCACCTGTATACTTCTTGGGAGTAAAATCAAAACTCATCTCCATGTCCCCTTTCAGAGGTCCTGGATGAGACCTCACACGTGCGCAATTGAGGACCTAAGCTTGACTCCCCTTCCCACGGAATGTATGAAAATACCTAGGCCTTCCTGATGGTCATCATCAGGAGAGCTCCTGGCACCCAGTGGGCCGAGGTTGGGCATGTTGCTAAACATCCCACAGGACAAATGCCCACAAGTGGAAAACGTGCCCACTACCATCTTTGAGACACCTCAGATCAGCAGAAATGATGCCCAGGTTACTCCCTCAGGTTCCACTCACGGACCCATCCTCACAGAAATCTGGCTTCTTTTAAAGCAGTGCAGGGGGTCTCCATGTCTACGGCATCTCCAGCAAGTCCGGCGTGTATGGAAATCTGAGTAGAGGAGGCTCTTTACAGTTACTCAAATACAAGAGGTAGAGCAACGCCCACAATGGGTTTGCAAAAGGAACTCTGGAGAGTCCCTCTAACAGCCCGGAAGAGGAGCCCAAAGCCGCTCTCTCCCCTCACGGTGTTACTCAAGGCAGATAATCAACAGGAGTCTATGTGTGACCCAGGCTGGCCTGCGCAAGCTCTACTCTAGGCCTTCTTGGGGTCCACAGCAGATGGCTTGCTACAGGGCTCACATTTCTGAGGTGGCTTTGATCTTTGTCTGCCTGTATTTAGAAATAAAGTTGAATGTGAGAACAGTATCACCCAGGGCCCACATCCTGAGAATAAACACTTGTAGTTCCTGATTCTTTCCAGAATGATCCCTCTGCCTGACATGCACAGGGACAAACTCACAATTCTCTCCTACACACTGAAATTGTGAGTGAAATGGGTATCATCTCAGAGCAGATGCTTCTAACAGGCAACACCCCCACACACATGCTGTGTGTGTGCATGAATGAATGTACACTACATACATACCATATACAGACCCACACAAGACCCCAGTTATAACGACCAAAAGTCACCTCCTAGCTTAGCTGTCTCTGACCCACACATTATTGGCTTACCATTCTAGGAATGCACAGGGCAACATAACAGTTGGCCAAAAGCTTCAAGATATGAAAATCAGTCCCTTTTCTTGGCAGAGCTTCTTGCAAAGCTTTCTACACAACTTCATGGTCTGGCTATCCAATTGGACAGAGCCTCTGTACCCACCTCCGACTGTGAGAGCTGTATCTTAAGTATGGAGCCCTGGAGGAAGGGTGCTACCGTTGTAGAGGGCAGGTGTGGGCTCCAAGAGGAAGGAATGGGAGGAGGAAGGAGGAAGAGGAAGAAGGAGGAAGAGGAGAAGGGGAGGGGAAGGAGAAGGAGGAAGAGGAGAAGGAGGAGGGAGAGGAGGAAGAGGAGGAGGAGAAGGAGAAGAAGAAGAAGAAGAAGAGGAGGAGGAGGAGGAGGAGGAGGGGAGGAGGAGGAGGAGGAGGAGGAGGAGGAAGAAGAAGAAGAAGAAGAAGAAGAAGAAGAAGAAGAAGAAGAAGAAGAAGAAGAAGAAGAAGACATTGCCAGTTCAGAACCTTCGCCAAGGTGAGAAACTTTATTCCTCTCTCTCTCTCTCTCTCTCTCTCTCTCTCTCTCTCTCTCTCTCAAATGCAGCCTCTACAACTACAACCAGAGAGATGGTATTAAATATCCAGGGAAGATGTGTCTTCTACACAGTCAAAAGACCTTATCTGGAGATACCATGAAGCTGGGCTCAGCACTCCATGACTTCTGGTCCCAGCAGGTAGACTGAGAGGACGGTATTTCTGTCCCAAAATTATGGCCCCAAAATGACCTACTGGAAACTCACTTATGATTTAAATTTGCATCAAGTCTCACTTTAAATAATGTTAAGAACAAAATGCAAGCTGATATTTCAGCTTACTTAAAAGGCTTATTAAAAACACTAAATCTAAAGATCTTAAAAAGCTGTAATTGTCCTCATTGAAACTAGAAAAATAAATCTATTTTGCTTTCTTCTTTTATGTTCCCCTTCTTTAAAAAAAAAAAAAACAAATTCATCTATATTCTCATGAGCATCATTGCTGTCTTTTTTTCCCCTTTCCATTCAAGGCACTTTAAAAACACCTGTGCCATTCATAGGCAACTTTTGAGCACAAGGCAGTCATGCTTGGGAAAGGCTGTTTAACTGATTCCCTGATGTCAGAGATAAGCTCATCTTGCTCTGAAAGTAAGATGGAGTTTGGAGCTCACATGAAAGGGCTTGCGGATTTTATGGGTCTGAGCTGGTGAAATCTCCTCGCTTACCTGAGGCACAAGAGACAAGCAGATGGGTCAGCTTTCGAAGGCTCAGCAGACACTGCCTCTCCAAGCACTGCCTTCAGCTCCCCATGAGCAGATACGACCAGTGGGGCCACATGTCGTGGCCAGTTCCTCTCTTTTCCCATAATGGAGGCTATTGGCCTCTGGCTTGGACCAACCCACCATGACAGTTGCTCCACGCCTGCCCTGAGCCTCCCCGTGAAGACAGCTCTGACCAGCAGTTAAATTGCTGAGTTGTAAGGATCTGGAGCCTGTTCAGAAGTTAAACACTCCAGGCATAGAACACAATGGGTTTTCAGAGCACTGGTCCAAGAGAGTGCAAATGTATTGAAAGCATTTTTTTTTTCTCTCCAGGTTTTACATAATTACCATTTATGTCTCCAGGAACTGTTTCCCCGGCCCAGTTTAGGGCGAAAGCCTTTTAAAGACTTTCTCTGCAGATGACATATGAGGCACTAACCTTTTTTCATGTGGCCAGATGTTAAGTTCATTTTCATCACATTTATGCAAATTTCATTGGAACAGTAAATCAAAAGAAATCTTAAATCATCGTACACTATTTAAAAATCAACACGAAAGCCGGTTTACCAGCGTCTATCTCTAACATAAAGTCACGGTAAAGGAGCAGAGTACCATAGTTCTTTTTCCATACAATGGCTATAACAAGACCTGAGGTTCTCAGCATCCACCACATCTGAGCATTGCTGCCCGTTCACTCTCAAGAGTCCAGTTTCCCCAGATTAACGATGGTCTGTACATCAAAGCCTTCCAAAAGTTTTCCAAACTTTGGGAAATCAGGGGGACGCTCAGTCCAGGAGTCTGACAACCACACTAGTGTCTATGTTAGGCCCACCAATGCAAAATCTGGACTGAGTGGCCAGACTTTTGATTGCTGACTCTTTGTTGGTCAGGTGAAGGGGGGGAGAGGGGCTAATTCCTCGGGGCGCTGTGTCCTGATTGTCAGGGAGCTGGGCAGAGTGCTATCATTACCAACAACTCAGCCAGGCGGGTAATGGTGGGATCAAGAGACATTTGCACCGCTGTCAGGATGACATCATAGCTAAAGCAGCCTTCAGCCAAAGCCCTGGGCTCTCTGAGAGCAGAGGCCAAAGGGCTATGGGGGGAGGTGCCCCCTCCCCCCCTGCAACTCCCAGAGCTAAAGGCTGAGTCTCAGGCCCCTGCCATTGCAGGGTGGTGGGCCTTGCCCACAGCCAAGTTCCCAAGCAGGCCCAGAACTGGGAAGGACAGCTGGAGTCTTCTCCAATGCTTTCCCCCTCCATCCTGCTCGCTGCAAATAATACTACTAATAATAACATATTATGCATTTTTTTTTAACAATCTGAAATTGTGAAGCCACTTCCCTGACCAGGGTGGAGCCGACATGTCATGCCCGCAGCTGCATCTCTGCTGTAGAATTGATAGCATTTCCAACCGAATTGTCAATCTGTTGGTGGTGACCCTGTCTTAGGCAAAACAGCTCTCACTCCGGTTTTTGCAAGCAACAGAAACAGCGGACGCTGAGGGGGAAGGCGGACGAGAAGGGAAGCCTTCCTACTCGTGTTTTGGTTGCTTTTCTTCCTTTTAAAGCACAGCAAAACACACGAGCGCTCACAGAAGCGCACGCACACAGAGACACAAACCTTAGAATAATGGGGGAGGCATTTGGCGACAAACTGCATCCGCGGCGCGGCGCGACAGGCAGCCAACCCCGCTCACTCGCAGCTCAGCTCTCCAAGCCACGGCAGCGACAGCGGCGGCAGCAGCGGCGGTGGCGACGGCGACAGGGACCCCGGCTCCCTCCTGGAGAACCACTATGCCCAACTCTCAACTGTGTCCCCAAGATCTCCTCTTCAAGCTCGCCTTAACTACGCGCGTGGCCCAGTCACCTCACCTCGCCAGAAAAGTGGAGAGACGGGGTTGGGAGTTGTTGTTGTTTTTTTTTAAGCCAAAAAACAAAACAAAACAAAAGTTCCTGGAACATCCAGCCCAACAGATGCAATTCTCCCGCCCGCTGCACACTCTCACCCGAGCCGGCCAGGCACTCGCCCCCGGCGCTGCGCCCTCACCTTGGGGCGCGCGGAGGCCACCGCAGGGCACACTTACTTGGCACTTGCTTTTGAGTGTGCAGGTCGTCGCGGTTTTCACTTGGGTTTTCAAATAAGTTTCAGGGAGGAAGGAGGCAAAAAAAAAAAAAAATCCAATTATGCAAATGGACTCCGGCCGGGGGAGGCGCGCGTTGAATCTGACGCTGCTACTGTATGAGTTCTTGGAGCAGCCCCGGCCCGGCAGATTTATGGGGGCGCGTCAAGGCTACGCCAGGTCCCGCCGCTGGAGCATCTCGAAGTTAATTAAAGCGGTAATGTCTACTTTCCTGGCGACCCTCCGTGCGTGGGTTTACTATTTCACCCTCCAACACGACCCGGGAGGGGACACGGATGTGCCCCCTACGCCCCTCTTCTTTCTCTCTTCTTCTTCCCCCTCTTCTGCCTCTCTCTTTCTCTCCCTCCTTTTTTCCTCTCTTTAAGTCGCCTGCCTTGCACTCAGTGAACAATGAACAAAGATGCGAGTGATGGGGAAAGATCGCCCCCCCTCCCAGCCCAAGCAGTGAGCGAAGCTGGTCTCAAAGTCAAAATCCAGTTGTTAAAAAACTGAGAAAGAAAACCGGGATCTCCACGCTAAGCTCCCTTTCTACACATATACACACACGCACGCACACAGATGAACAAGCACACCCCACCCCAAGTTCACCTAAGCCCTGCCTGGAGACCTAGGGACCGTGGGGGAAAAAGCCAAGGCCCCGGGAGCGCAGGGCTGCCCAACTCACGGAGGACACGAGGGGACAGCAGGGACAGGGAACTGTGCTCACTCGGGCCAAGATCATCGCCCGAGCCCCTCCCAGTCTGCTACCCCCACCAGTACCCTCCGGCCCCCTCCCGACGTCTACACCGAGCGGCCTGGCCCCGCGGCCCCGCTCTGGCTGCAGCCGGCCGGATGCGCTCAGCAAACGCGGCCCCTGTCGGATTTCTGCTAAACTGCAGAGCGGCGGCGGCGGCGGCGGCGGCGGCGGCTGCACAGGGAAGCGCAGGAGGAACCCAAGGCCAGCTCGGCGCGCACTCACCCCGCCTGGCCCCGCTAGTCCTAAAGCCGGTGGCCCGGGCCGCCCACCCGCGCGCACCTCCGAGGCTGCACACGCACGGCGCGCACCAGCCCCGCAGGCAGGGACCGCGCGGAGCCGCCGTTTTATTTTCCGCTCAAGTGAAAACTAAGGCGGCTGACGAATCACGTCTCCTGCGAGGCACCCGTTAGACAAAACAATATCCTGCAAACAAAACCCGGCCACCGCTGCTGCCACCCGCGCGCCAGGCCGGGACCCCGCCCTGCTCCTCCCAGGCCCCAGCCCCTGGCTTCTGCCCGCACCGACCCCAGCCTTCCACGCCTGCATCCTTCCAGGAGAGAACTCGGGGACTTGAGTGTGCGCTCGCCAAGAGGCGGACAAACAGGAAGGACTCACAAATCAGGAGTGAAAAATGGGGGCCACTTAACTTTCCACCTGTCCCTAGAGAAACCGTGCGGGAATTTCCTCCGAAGAGTTAAGGTGGGGGGGGGAGGGGGGACACAGTCTCTCTCTCTCTCTCTCTCTCTCTCTCTCTCTCTCCTTTCTCTAACTTCCACAGCTCTAATCTCCACCTTCCCTCACTCCTCATGCCTCCATGTATGCGGAGATAATCTATATTGTAATTGTTTGGAGCATTGCAACAGATGGGAGCATCAAGATCTGGACACTTCTACTCGTCAAAGAAAAACCCTCTTTTTTATTTTTATTTTTATATTATTATATTTTTGCCTAAAATACATCTCGAGTCCCGCCTACGACTGTTTTCCTTAATTCATCTTCGAATTTAAAATAAAAATGCCTTGAAGCAAACAGAAAGGCTTATTAGCGACGTTCATTCTCGCTCCAGCCTTGGGCTGGGCTGAGGATGACCCCCCCACCCACACACACACACCCCGCAAAAAAAAAAAAAAAATCTTGCTCTTCCCAGGACCCCCCAGTGGCCCCCTCTCCTGGATGCTACCCTACCCCCGCCCCCCCTCCACACACACTCGGCCGCACTCCTTCACTCTGATTGGCCTCGCGTTTCCAGCTCGGGACTGGCCGGCTCGTTTCCCTCCATAACCTGTTACTTATTTATTTATTTCTGCGTCTCAGGCCCCCGCGGGGGCCCCCGGGGCCTGGGGCCGGACCGGGGCAGGTGCTGAGGGCGGCGCACGTGTGTGCTGGCGCCTCTAAGGTCTCGGGGTCCTGGGATCGCCCCCCAGGCACCTCGGCCGGGCCTTGCCGGGCTCTTAGGACGCAGGAAGCCGATGCAAACACAAAATGGCAGGTCTTGGCCGCCCTCTACACCCGCAAGTTAGGCACCCCCGTAAGCATCGGCTAACTTTGATTTTTAAAAAAATAAATAAATAATAATAATAATTGCCAATTACCTCCTGATTCCTAGGTGGAGTGCAGATCGCACCACGTACGATGGAGGGGCGGGGGGGGGAGGCAAAGGTAGCCGGGGACCGCCCCCCCCCCCCAGCCCCGGCACTGGAGCAAACCGGTAAAGTCGCTGGAGAAGTTTCCGCCGCGCAGCCTCCCCTCTCTCTCGGCTCCCCCGGCCCCCGACCCTGCGGAAAGTTTCCCCGGCCGCGAGCTGAGGCCGGGAGCGCAGGCGGGAGGCGCGGGCCGGGCCGGGGTGGACGCCGGATCCCACTGGCGCGCTGAGCGCTCGGCCCTGGGGACTCCCTTTCAAAGTAACGGTCCCGGGACTGCGGCTGCGGTGGGGAGGCGGCGGCCAGGGCGCGGGTCCCGCTCTCCGCCGAAGTTCTCCAGCGCCATTCGATGCCGGGTGGCAGCCTTTACTCGGTTTTCCTCCTCCTGGTTTTATTTTTTTTTTCCCTTCCACATACACCCCCCCCTTTTTCCTCTTAACCCCCGCTGACAGCTTCTCTCGCCAACGTCACAACCACGGATATTTAATTAGACCATATTTTTTAATCGTGATGGGGTGAGAAGCAACCGGGTTACAGGCCTCGCCTGGCGGGGGGGGCGGTGAGAGGGGGAGGAGAAGAGGGGGGGAGAGAGCCACGCCAAGTGTCCAAACTCACTTTGCCACCTCCCAGAGATCAGGGCCGCCCCCACCACCACCTGGCACCCGCGCGCCCCTCCGCTCCGCCGCCCCCACCCCCAACCCCGGCCTCCCCACCACCTTTGTTTGCCTTACCTTAAAACATTAAACGCGGGCGTCGGGAGCAAACTCGGGCACGTAAACCGAGCGTTGTAAAAGATTGTGTTCAATGAATAATGAAACATGTCCACATGATTGACTTGATCATTTTCCGGGGCTGAGGGGGGACGGGCGCCCAGCTCGCGCGCCTCAGTCGCCCACTCGCCAGAGCCCGGCCAACTGCTCTCCGCCCAGCCCGAGCAGGGCAGGCTCGCTTTTCATCAAGCTCATTTCAGAATCGCCCCGTTCATTGATACTCATCATCCAACCCCAGCAGACATCCCATCCCCTGCTCGGCCTCCCCCTATCTGGTAGGTGAAATGCATTGTACCATTAAAAACGCTCTCCATTGTCGCCCTGGCGTAATTCACAGCAACTAGATAGGTCTTTCAGCATTTAGCTTTGATGAGCCGGAGACTGAACCCTTGATATAATAATCTACAAAGAATGGTGTGTGGTCGTCCATTTTTTCTCTCTGTCTAGCAACTAAGAAACCGTTTAACACAGCGCAGCTTGCTTCTGACCTTGAGCTCATGTAAACACACTTATTAAAATCTATCTATTCTCCGAGAGCTACATTCTGATTGTCAGACTCGTTACGGAGACATACATCAGCCCCTTCGCTTGTCACTACTTTGCATTCCTGCCTTTAACTAAAGAATTTTTTATCCAGCCGAGAGGCAGAGAGCGATTGCCACGGAGAGAGAGGGGAGAGAGAGAGAGAGAGACGCGGAAAGGGGGAGAGGAAAACGCGTAATTCTTACCTGCTCCTCAAACTATTTAAAGTCTGTTTCTTTTCTGGGGTGGAAAAAAAAAAACTCCCGGGTGAATCTCGGTGGACAGCGGGACGTGGAGAATCAGTCACAGCCCGGGCGTTTAAGGGAGTCATCAGCGATCAAATGACGTTGATCCGCGCTGTAACCTTGTGGCGTATTTAATGTAAATAAGGCCGTTATGTTGCCAATCGCCGCGATACAAACACCGAGAGGTCCTCAGCCTCGCCTCCCGCGCCTGCCATTAGAGGCGACTTTATTTACAGACACTATTTAGGAGATCATGATAATTCTAAAACAATACTAGTGCCAAATGATTATGAAAATATGATTTTAATTAATCACGTAGTAGGCAAGGAAATTAGCATACGGTAATTAAACTTCGAGAAAAACGTCATGCAGGTTCTCTGCCTTATGGGTCCAGAATAATCATCGCGGTGGGCTCCGAGACTTAATTACGAAACAAAATAACTTTTTTAAAGGCAACTTTGCAAGGCTGGTCCTCCAGGCCAACGTTTGGGTAAATAATACAAGCCGAGGTATCAAAGTGGGGATTTCAGTGATGCTGAGGGTGAGCGTCTGTGAAGCAAGGAAGCCGGGAAAGATGGGGGGAAGTCGAATAATGCAATTACGAATTCTCTGTCCTGGAGTTGACAAAAGCTGGTGCCTCAAAAGCCTCTTTGTTATGGGATTATATAATGATCCTGGTGTCATTATGGGAAGAGAGAGAGAGAGAGAGAGAGAGAGAGAGAGAGAGAGAGGATTCAATAATAATAAAAGAAGTATGCGAGACACCAACAAGCAGCTTGCTTTTAAAGAAAGACTGGCATGTGGCATTGGGGGTGCTGATAGGAGGACAAGGTCCTACAGAGTTGACAGATAGAGGAGATGGGCTGGGCAGAGAGAGAGAGAGAGAGAGAGAGAGAGAGAGAGAGAGAGAGAGAGAGGCCTGTGCTGTGCACGGTTAAGAAGGGATGAAGGGAGAATGATTATACCAAACCCCCAGCCACTGAGACACTTAAGCACTGATTCAGGTAATACAGGTTCCAACTTGTCCGAACTAAGTTCCCCCCCCCTCAAGATGACTGGAGTGTTTTAAACTCCATACATCAAACACACAGAGACAGAGAACGCTCTCTCTCCAGCTGCCCACCACCCCTTCAGCTTCAGCGGAAGAATCCACTCAGATGCGAGGAGCAGCAGTTCTAGAGCAAGGACGGGGCTCAGAAACTTGGGAGGAGCTACCAGCGCCCGGCTGGGGTAGCGGCACCAGCGCGAAGAAGCTACTGCCAGTGGGCACAGGCCTGGTCCCTGCTGCCCGGGTCCTCGAAACCGGCTCTGGAGAAAGCCAGTATCTTTCTCTTTCTCTCCCGCCCTCCCTCTCCCCATCTTAAATCTCTACACCCCTCCCTTCTGGCTAGGAGAACCTGGAACCGAACCTGTGGCAAGCTGGTTCTTTGAGACTCTTTAAAGGCCTAAAGAATGTGAAGGGTACATGAACATAAGTATATATCTCCTGCCAACCAACCAAAAAAAAAAAAAAAAAAAAAAAAAAACTTAGGAATTAAGTCTGTATTCTCCAATCTGATGTGCTTAAAATTCTATCTGGACAAAATACAAGGTTTGGGGTGTTTTGTTTTGTTTTGTTTTGTTTTTTTCCTCTCCTTTATTATGTAGGAATTATCAAGGATAGCACTATCTCTCTGGGAGTGGAGTTGGTGTTCTTTATTTGAGTTCTTCCTGGATCGACTGATTATATTCTGCGGTCTTTTGAACCTGAGACTGTAAGTCAAGTGATCCTTCATAAGTGACAGTTTGGACAAAGCAGCGATCAGGTCGAAAGGAAGTGGCCCATATGCACTCGGAGAAAAGGCCCTTTCTCGGGGATAGAATGAGGGTGGCAGTCTCCTGTTCACCCTGCCGGTCAGCACGCCTTGGCCTTGGGGAGACAGGGAACTGCATTCCGACCTTATCCTTGGGTCTCTGGAGGTGCCTGCCCAGGCTGAACTGGGATGCCCCTGCCAGTGGCCCCGGCATCCCTCTGCGGCCTTTGAAGCATGCACACCCAGGAAGGACCACTCCCCGCTCTCTAGAAAGCCCGTAGAACCTCATGTGCGGTCACTTGGGGTCCGTGGAGCTTCTAAGAGACCTGGTGAGTCTGGATCCGCTGGACAGCGACTTCCTACTACCTGAGAACGGGAGACCCACAGCTTAGACCAGAAGAGCTCAGGCCAGGGCTCTCCGGCGCCCCCTGTCGGCGTTGCAGCGCTTGTCACCTCGTTCCTGTCAAGGTGGGGTGCCAGTTCTGTTATGCAGAAGGGATAAAGGCTAGAGTGGAGGGAAGCAGTATGCAGAGGCCTGGTGGAAAACTGATCCCTAAATACTTCCCGCCAAAGCAGGTCCCATCAATCCCCTACATAGGAGCCCCTTTTTGTGTTCTGTCACCTCACAATATGCTGCTCTCAGGTTCATTCTCGGTAGCAGATTACTTCTTGATGACCTACATGTAAACACCTTATTCAGATAAACCATCCTCTTTGAAAAGGACCATTTGCTCTGACTTCTGTCCTTCTAAATATCCTCCCAAGGGATGGTGGTTCCCACATCTGAACTAACAGCTTTTCGGAGCTCCTCACACAACAGCCACCCTTCCGCTTTGGTCTGTATGGTTCTCTTCCTCACCCTTAATTTTCCTTACAGCTCTCCCGCCTAGTCTAGTCATCGAGAGAGTCATTTCTGGTGACCAAGAGAGTAAATCTCCAAGATGGATCAAGACACTCCTGGGACAAGTTCCCCCACTCAATGTTCTCATCTGCAAATAGACCATCTCCAGCCAGCTTCAACACCCGCTCTGATCACTCAGCGATGGGGTCTTTCAAAAGAGGGTGGCCACCTTCATGGAGAAATGGCATAAACAGAATAAAAATAGGTGTTGGTCCGTGCATCAGGTAGGGAGTTGTTCTATATACCCACAAGCTTTGCGTAGTCTCGGCTTCTCTATCTCCACTGGTCCAGAGGTGGCCTCGTCCACCTGGACCTGGGCTTCCACCCTGAAGTCTCCTTGCACTGATAAAAGAGCTCTTTGCTGCTGAGCCCCCATATTTCAGCGCACCCCTGAAAGGCTGAGGTGCAGCTCTCTGGTGGGCCCCACGATATAAGAAGACAATCCTTTCAAAGACTCCTTCGAGCTTAGGATTCAGCAAGAACCCTTGAAGGCAGAAAGTGATCCTCTGTAAAGACTTTGCCCAGCTTGGCTTTCCTGCCATGAACAGTTTTTCCAAGGAAAAACTCACTTCTAGTATTTTATCAAGCAAGCTTTTAAAAGGCTGAACATGCTGCTGTCCCTTGGGTTCTGGAAGGGGAACACCAGGAAGAGGAGCAGGAGGAAGAGAGGGAGGACGAGGAAAGGAAGAAAAATGAGAGAGGAGAGAGGAAAGTTAACCTCTTTTCCAGCTTTAATGAGAGGGAAGAAGTCAGCACAGCAAGATATCTGCCCGAAATGAAGGAGCTGAAGGGGTTTGCAACCTCATAGGAAGAACAACAGTATCAACCAACCAGACGCCCCAGAGCTCCCAGGGACTAAACCACCAACCAAGGAGTACACATGGCTCCAGCTGCATATGTAGCAGAGGATGGCCTTGTCAGGCATCAATGGGAGGAGAGGTCCTTGGTCCTATGAAGGCTCGATAGATGCCCCAATGTAGGGGAATTGAGGGTGAGGAGGTGGGAGTGGGGTGGGTGGAGGAACATTCTCATAGAAGCAGGGGGAAGGAGGATGGGATAGAGGGTTTCCGGGAGGGGGAAACTGGGAAAGGGGATAATATTTGAACTGTAAATAAGGAAAATATCCAATGGGAAATAAAGAATAATAAATAAATACATAATAAGAAAAATCGTAAACATTAGAAAAGAATGATGACCATCAAAAGCTTTATAGAGACTCAGCCTCGAACTGGTAACGTGGAAATGCTGTATAGATGTCCTCGGAGGCACAATTTTGTCGTGAGAAGCTCTTGTCTTTTACTCTTTTTGAATATTTCTTCTGCTAATGGAAGGTTTCCCTTTTCTCCCTCTAGCTACAGTATCTTGTATCAAGAACACATTTTGTGATCTAGTGTTTAAGTTTCTGAATTAAAGGTTCTTACTATATATATACATATAGATGTATATATACGCACATACACATACATACACACACACACACACACACACACACACACACATATATATATATATATATATATGCGCCCAAGTACAACAGGTTCCCTATTCCAGAGCTACCCGCTACCCCTTCCTTTCCTTTCCCATCCTGAAGGTAGTTGGCCTCAGGTTCTACCTAATCAGAGCTTCTCACCCCTCTAGACACTGAGGGGACCAGGACGAGGCATGTGATCTACGCTGGTGCAGTGACAGCCAGCCTGGGTTCCTTTCTGTGTCTTGTTAATGGACTAGCGGAGGGTTGTAGGCTGGGAATGGGTGCAGTTTTCATCTTCATAACAATACTGAGGAATCCAGTTTGCAGAGCGCCCACCCCCGAGGAGCCCCAGGATGATGCCAAAGCCGACAGTGGCAGAATTGGATTACCAGCTGGCTAGCCCAATCAGTATTGAGTACCAAATTCAACAAGAGCTGAATCCAAAGCCACCGTGCACACGGGGGGGGGGGGATCTTCTTCCATTTAATTTGGTTTGCGTTGGGTCTCCTGTCATGTGCTTAGCATCTCAAAGGCATACTTTGGGTTGGCCATGAGGAAGCTCTAAAAGCAAGGCTGTAGCGGGAAGCAAGGCCTGGCCCATGAGGCCATCCCCACTGAAGGAGCGACCCCAGGCCCCGGGAGATGCTTCCGAAACCTACAGGTGTGCCCTGCTTTAAACTTTACCTCTGGCCCAAGAGAGACATCTAAGTTTTTGTAAAGTTTTAGCTCTGGTTTCCTTAACTGAGAGAGATGCTTGTAAGAGGCATCTCAGAAACAATATACTATCCCGGAACAATCCGGTTCTGAAATAAGCAATAAATAAGAATTCATTGGTAATCCTGCCTTTGAGTGCTCACACCAGTTTCAGGTACACACAAGTCCAACCTGGACATTTTTATGATGTCCTTGTAGAAGTCAGTCAAAGGAATCTGGAGGTGGTGGCATACCCTTTTAGTCTCAGCACTGAGGAGGCAAAGGTAGGAAGATCTCTGGGAGTTGGAGACCAGCCTGGCCTACCTATTGGGTTCTGGGATATCCAAGGTTACATAGAGAAACCGTCTCCATAAAGAACGTTATTCAAAGGCTATAGGGTTATGGCTTGAAACTGAAACAGGATTATGTTTTACGCCCTTGGACACTAGATAGCCTTGTTCTTTTGGGAGATTGTGTAGCTCTTGGGGGTTGGGGACTAGCTGGCAGCCGTAGGCACCAGAGCCAGGGAGCTCTGAAGATTATACCAGTCCTGGTTCTTCTGTTCAGGTTGCTTTCTGTAGAATGCCCACTATGACGTGCCCCTGTTACACACCCCCATAGCCATGAACCCCACCAGGCCTTCCCCATCTTAATGTCCTGAAGTCATGAGCCAAAATAAATCTTGACCTCCTTAAGTTAAGCCAGTTCCTGGCTGACCTGGAACTCACTGTTTAAACCAGATGGCCTCAAACTCACAGAGGTCTCCCTGCCTCTGCCTCCTGAGTTCCAGGATGAAAGGCATGCCACCGTGCCCAGCTTTAAGTTGTTTCACTGTAGGCTTTAAAAAGGAAAAAAAAAAAAATCCCGCATAGAGAGTTAAGTAAGTAACTCAAAATCAGTCACGGTCGCCCTGTCTACCTCTGTGTGAGGCTGGAGCCTGGACCATCCTAACTGCAGCTCTGGGGCATCTAGGCGTGTCCAAGCTACTGGAAAAGCTATGAACACAGAAAACACTCCAAACATTACGATGTTTGCTTCTGGTCACCCAATTGCTTGGATTTGAACGTTGAAGGTGACAAAACCATGCCACGTTGTCCAAAGACAGGCCACGCCCGACTGGCTCTGGAGTTGTAGGCAATACCTGTGTCAAGTTTTGAGTCAGAAGTGCAAACCCCCAGACCAAGCAGACCCCGCCAGTTAGTCTACCACAACTCTCTGGACATTGGTTCTTTTGAGACTAGACATGTGATCTATTCTGCCCAGCCAGGTTCAACCTGAGTTATCTTCCTCACCCCTAAAGTTTGTGTATTTCCAAGTTAGAATGTGCCCTGCAGAGGACCTGGGACTTGAATAGCCCTCCATCAGCTCTAGAGTGCCTGGTGAGCCTTGTCAGCTGGAGGAAAGGATCGAGTTCTGCCGTGCATCTCTGGTAGGGACTCACACATCGCTTTTGCTAAGGTGTGGATGACTCCTAACAGTCCGCATCCCCCTACACACAATCAGCGTGAAGCCCACAGCAGCCACCCGGCACCTGCATTTCTAAATTTCCACTTGCCACCCATGATTATTTTCCTTTCCAAGACAGGGCCTCCCTTTGTAGCCTAGGATGTTTTCAAATCGGCAATCCTCCTGCCTCACCTCCCCAAATCCTGGGACCAAAAGCTTGTTTCACTCACATTCAGCTTTTTACCTTGATTTTTTTTTCTTTTTTTCAACTTGGTAAAAATGTGTAAAGTTTCTTACTAGAAACCATGGTGATCAAATATTGAGAAAGCCGTGTTTCCAGAAGATTGCGGCTGCCCATTGACTCACACAGACAGCCTAAGCCACGTGGATGAGCAGAGTCACTGAGAGTGGACTCCAGGGTCACCTGGGTGAATGCGGACTTTAGTCACCGTTCACCCAACATTGCTTTGCTAAGAAGCTACTAGAATGCACGTAGAAACATCCATGTCACATTCAGGGCCTCTGCCTTCCCCGGGGCCCTGGAAGAACAGACCCCTCCAGCTCTGGTCAATAGTATACCAGAGGCCAGGGAAGACTCATAAAAAATCCCAATTCCACCAAAGGGCTGACTTCAGTCTAAGACTTGAGTGAAGATAGTCGGGCATGTGCTGAGAGCAAGGTACCTGTTGATGGCACCAGACCAAGTTGAATTACATGGCATGGTATGGAGACAAGCCAGAGGCTCAGAAGGATGTGTTTAAATCTCTGGCTAGTCTCCACTAGGCTGTATCTGCATACACACCCAAGGTTCATACACACACCAAGGTTCACTTCGGTGAGCACTGTGGAATCCCCATGGAGTCTCGAGGAAAGTACCTGGGAGGACCAAAGGATCAGCGGAGCTTCTGCAAGCTCAAACCCCAAGCCTGGCTGGTCTCTATACCCCATATCTGACCCAGACCCTGGCACACTACAGGACATTAGGAAATGTTTATGGGAAGAATCAAAGAGTGAATGAATCATACTTAACACAGAGATGACTCTTACTAGGTGCTGGGTAGCAGCCTTGATTTAACCTTGGGAAATAGTGCAAAGTTTATTGCTGGAAACAAAAAGGACCAGAACAGTGTTTCACTATTCTCAGATGGATGGATGGACGGATGGACAGGTGGATGGATAGACGGATGGATGCGTGCATGCATGCATGGATGAATGCATGGATAGATGCATGCACGCATGGGTGCATGAATGGACAGACAGATGGACAGATGGATTCATACGGCTCTACTTAAAATGGGATGATGCCACTAAAAATTAGTTGCAACTTCAAACAATGAGTGGTCATCTTCTCTAAGGTAAAGCAACGGTTGGTTAAGAGCCAGAAGAGCAGGAACTCCGTCTCGCCCCAGAGCACTCGCGTCTTCTCTCCATGCATTTTCTTCTGCACAGCTTTTCCCACGTACTCTGAATTGTTTTCTATGGCTACTCTATGTCTTGCTTCTGCTCTCTGAGTTCCTAACACCAGGCATGTCCCTAAGTATCAAACTCTTAGAAAATTAGAGCTATGTAACATTCTACTAAGAAGAGGCCTAGGGCTTATCTAAATGATCTCTTATTTTGGAATCCTTTAAATGACTCCCAGTCACTTTATTCCCTTAAAAGCACTGGAGTGACGAGAGATGACACTACACACTACACCTGTCATTCCAGCACTGTGGAGGCTGAGGCAGGAGGATAACAAATGTGAGGCCAGCTTGAACTATAAAGACCACTCTTAAAAGAACAAAACGAAAAGTGTTGGTGTGAGCAGTGGCATGGGGATCAGTGAAAGGCTGAGCCTAGATGGGTCACTGGAGGACTGAGGCTGCCACATTTCTTCCCCCAAACTCCCACCAACTGTGGCTCTCTCTCCCTCCCACTTGTCCCTTTATGCAACAGGGACTCTGGGACTTACCATACAACTCATGAATAGATGTCCCCTTAGGCAGATACACTTACTGTACATAAGTTGTCTTTACAGTCCTAGGGGTGATTCAGGGCTCTGACATCCCTACCTTTACCCCATCTGCTCTGGTGATCCCCAAGGACAATCACTCTACCTACCCAGGAGGAGAAAAGACTGCCTTCTGGGCTTCAAAAGAAACAATGTGTCTCTTTCTTTGGATCATTCCAAGAGGCCGCCTATCTGGGGAAGGGATTCGACCTGTCAGTAACAGAGAGGAGATAGTTATCCCAAGTCCAAACCAGAACTTTCTATTCACACAGCTCTGCTACTGAATTGAGCAGATCGTGCACCTGCAGTCCCAGAACTCTGGAGGTTGAAGCAGGGTGTAGCCTCAGTTTGAGCAATTAGGGAGTCTGAAATCAGTTTGGTTATAAAGAGAAACCACGTCTGAAAAGATAGAAGAGAGCTAGAGAGACAGCTCTGGGTTAAGAGAGTTTGGTTCCCAGCACTTGCACGGCAGCTCACAATTGCTTATAACTCCTTCTCCAGGGGATCCGGTGCCCTCTTTACGCGTGCACACACATACACACATGCACACTCACACACACACACACACACACACACACACACAGAGGGAGAGAGAGAGAGACAGACAGACAGACAGACAGACAGACAGACACATAAATAAGAAATAAAAATTTAATGGAAGGAAGGAAGGAAGGAAGGAAGGAAGGAAGGAAGACACAAGAAACCACTCCAGATTTCCCACCCCCCCAGTTTCACTCCCTGGATTGCCTTTGCCATTGATGGTAATTCTTCTATTGCTCTGAAAGAGAGGGAAGAAACGCTATCCCCACAAAGTGGCAGAGCCCCCGGGTTCTATGGCTGACTTCCTAAGTTCAAATCCCAGCCTCACCATTTCAAAGCCGTGAGACCTTCAGTAAGCTAGCTTCACACTGAGTCAGGACTTAGCACACCCTTTGTGCAGATTTCCCACTTGGAATGAACCTCAGTGATAGACATGTGTTTTGCAGTCCTTTCTTCTCTCCACTACACAGCCTTTTAGACCATGCGGCATCTCATTCAGCTTCCAGCACGCACTTACCCACACTGAGGGACATGTCTGCCACCCTCCGTCCCAGTCCCTGTGTCTTGTTCTTACTGCAGATAGAATTCTCCAAGTCTTCCTAACTTTTTAAAATTTTATCTATTTTATTTTATGTGTACGAATGCTTTGTCTTCGTATGTGTGTGTGTGTGCCATGTTTCGTGCCTAGTTTACGCGGTGGGTCAGAGGAGAGCACCAGATCTTTGGAAGTGGATGACGGATGAGCTACCATGTCAGTGCTAGGAAAGGAACCCAGGCCTTCTGCAAGAGCAGCAACTGCTCATCACCACTGAACCATCTCTCCAACACCCTCATTGAATCTTTTATTCTTTTTTAAATTAAGTACACATAATGGGTTTTGTTTGGGCACTTTTGTAGACACATGTCACTACAATTCATTATTATTTGTCTTGTGTCCCCACTATGTCCTTCTCTCCAGCCCACTGCCCACTTCTTGCTGGTCCTCATTTTCCCTCCAAATCATTCCCTCCTTCCATTTTCATACCACAAGCCATCTCTCTGCCTCTCTTACCCCCACTTCTTAGAGCAATCTTTCCTGTTAATAGCACGTTTATACCTTCAAAATCTACACACATGCGCACACATACACACACACACACATACACACACACACACACACATGCACATACTACACAGGAGAGAAAACACAATATTTATTATCATAAATCTAGCTAATTTGCACACTGTATTGACCTCCTCCGTCCATTTTCCCACAGATTTCATCATTTCATTCTTTACAGTCTCACTGAATTCCCTTTGTGTCTTTGTGTACCACATTTTTTTTTTATCCATCCATCTGCTGGTAGGCATCCAGACTGGCTCCACTTCCTGGCCATTGTGAACAATACGGCTGTAAAACATGGCCGTGGAAGTGTCTCAGTGGTGTGCTGACTTCAGAGTCCTTCAGGAGTGTACATGGAGTGTCTAGCTGGGTCATACTGAACTTCTACAGTTATTTTGTTGAGGAATTTCTATACTGATTCCCATGGTGGCTGAATCAGTTACACACACACACACACACACACACACACACACCACAGCATGAATAAGGGTTCCTCCTCCACACTCCTTCTCCAGCAGTAGCTGAGTTCTTGATGACAGACCCTCCGATTTGGGGAGATGGGCTCTCAGAGCAGGCATGTTTAGCTGTTTGGGCAGTGACCTCGGGGCTTCATCATGCTCTAGGAAGGGTCTCGCCTTTGTATGCCCTCCTCCCACCTTTGTCAGCACTCGGAGTTCATGGCGGGATATCTATGTGCAGTTTTGAAGACACCATACTCTTGTATTTTCTTTCTTAAACACAGACACCATTATATACAGAGCTCATTTTTACATTGGTGGTGGAAATAAGACTAAGATTTAACACTAAATTAACTTTGTTTTTACCTTTCTTAAACATCTTCTCTAAGTATCAAATCAGTTTTAGTTTTCATTTCCTTGTTGGCTAAGGATACTGAACTCTTCTTTAAATATCTATTGGAGATTCTCTCTCTCTCTCTCTCTCTCTCTCTCTCTCTCTCTCATGTGTGTGTGTATGTGTTATGTGTGTATATGTACATGTGTGTATGTGTGTATGTGTGTGTGCTTATTCAGTTTGTTAGTCCATTGATTTATTGTAGGATTTGGAGAATTGAGGGCATTAAAATTTTTGCAATTCCTAATATGTTCTGATTAGTAGGATCTGCCTGGTGTATAACTGATGGAATTTTTCTTTCACTCTGTAGACCATATCTTCACTCTGGTGACACATCTTTTGCTGTGCAGAAGCTTTTATTGCCCGGTAGCTCCGTTCACTAATTCTTGGGATTGTTTCCGTGCTGCTGGGGTGTCTTTCAGGAAATTCTTACCTGTGTCTATGTCCTAAAATGTCCTGCGTGTGTTCCTACAGGAGCATCCAAGTTTGGGCCTTGCCTTAAGGTTGTTGCTGCATGGTGAAATGACTTTCGGTCAGGATGAGAACCATGCATCTGCCAACTTTCATTTTCCTGCATGGACTATCATTTTCCTGCATATATTTTGACATCTTTGTTGGAAATGGGTGGCTGTCGTCATGTAGGTTTATTTCTGGGTCCTCTTTCATTCCCTCGGTCAGCATGTCTGTTTTTGTACAACCATCCTACACTTTTTGTTACTTTGGTTCCAGAACTAATCTACAAAATAGAAAGAGAAGACGCGCAACGAAACTAGTTCTGTGATGCTATCATTACCCTACTACCAAAACCAAATAATCACAGTATAAACTAAAGAAAACTATAGACCAGTCTCCCCCAATGAACACAAAGTTTCTCAGCAAAATTCTTGCAAGCTGTATTCAAGAACATATTAAGACCCCACCATGACCAGGCTGGTTTTGTTCTAATGGTGTAAGTTTGGTTCAACTTCTGTAAGTTAATAAATACTATCCAGCACATAAAGAGACTTAAGGCCAGACTACCTAATCATGTAATGATACATGAAAGGTCTTTGACAGTGCTTAACATGTGTGTGTGTGTGTGTGTGTGTGTGTATAGGCACTATATATATATATATATAGGCATGTTAAGTACTGTCAGAGGCCTTTCTATATATATATATATATATATATATATATATATATGCATGTTAAGTACTGTCAGAGGCCTTTCTATATATTTATATATAATATATATATATATATATGACTAGAAGAACAACTTAATATAATAAACATCACATATGAGAAAAGGTCTAGTCAGCATTATGTTAAATAGAGAAGGTCAGAGAGCATTTCCTCTGACAGCAGGAACAAGGGTCACTCCATACAATGACCTTGGTCTGACCCAGAACACTAAGACAAGAGAAAGAAATAAACAGGATGGACAAGAGGGGGAAAGTCTAATTGTCCCTATTTGCAGATGACATGGCCCCAAACTTGACAAACCCTAAGGACTCCACTCGAATGTGCTGAGGCATGATAAATGCTTTCAGCAAAGTATCCGGCCACAAAATCAGCACACAGAAATCAGTAGCCTTTCTGTCCATCAATAAAGAACTCGCTGAGAAAGAAGTTGGGAAAAATAGCTCCTTCACGCCAGCTTTACAATAACTAAAAACTGTAGGAGTAGATCTAACCAAAGAAGTGAAAGATCTCCACAATAAAACTTTAAGATACTAAAGAAACGGATTGAAGACTCTGGAAGATCAAAAGACCTTGTGTGCACACGTGGGCAGAACTGATATTATGAATTACTTTACATTACCTAATGCAATCTACGGATCGAGCATAACCTCTCTTAAAATCCCTAGGACATTTTTCACAGATCTAGAGCAAACAATCCCAGACTTCATATGGAAGCATAAAAGACCAATGAGAATGGCCAAGGCAGTCCTAAGCAAAGTAGAGTGATCGGTCCCTTTTTGTCAGCTCAACACAAACTGGAGCCGCCCGAGTGGTGGGAACTTCAGATGGGGAAATGCCTCTGTCAGCTTGGCCTGTGGACATGTCTATGCGGCACTCTCTTGATGGTTGATGGATGGGGATGGGGAACCCAGCACACTGAAGAAAATGCCACCCCTGAGGAGGTGGTCCTGAGTTGTATGAGAAAACAGGCTGAATGAGCTGGCAAGCGGCACTCTTCCGCGGCCTCTGCTTTCGGTTCCTGCCTCCAGGTTCCTGCCTTGGGTTCCTGCTCAGCTTCCTTTACTGGCATACAGGCTGAAGAAGTTGCTTTTTTGGTCATGTTTGTTTCGTTTCGTTTCGTTTCGTTTCGTTTTGTTTTGTTTTGTTTTGTTTTGTTTTGTTTTATCAGAGCAATGGAAAGCAAACTAAGACGCCGAGAGAACAAGGCTGGAGCCGTATTTTCTGACTTCTGTAAGCATCCCGGATGCAGCCTGTGGGGAAACTGATCAGATCAGATCTGGAGGAGGAAGGGGGTTCTAAGTGGCCACATTCTAAACACTCAAGCCGGTGGTTTCATCTGTCACCTAGAGATGTTCATGTGTTTGTTTAAGACAGGATCTTACTCTACAGGCCAGGGGGGCCTCAAACTCAAGGCAATCTCCCAGCCTCAGCCTCCCCCCAGTACAAGACTCTGCACAGAGCAGGCGTCTCCACACCTGGCTTCTTACCAGTGCTGTCCTGCTCGGGCTGTAGCAGGAGCTGTAGCAGGAGCTGTAGCAGGAGCTGTCAGAACACTTGCTCACTCTTTCCCACATTTTAAAGAAAACTTGCTTTTGAGACTGGACTCCGCCTGCCTCACCTCGGTCTTCTGCAGAAGGTGGACAGGCCACAGGAAGGCAGTTTATTAACTACTTATTCATCCTTTCAAAACCGCAACAGGGGAGCTGGCTTTCCCGTTGCTGCTCACATAAGAGAAGCCCTAAAGCTCCAACAACTCAATAAGCAGAGGAGCTAAATGTTTACCTGGAAAAAAAAAAGACAAGAAACATAAAACTCCAGGCAAAGCAGTGCGCATGCGTAACCCCGGCACCTGCGCGGCTGAGGCAAAAGGGTCCACAATTGAAGATCAGCCTGGATGATACGGTAAAATCCCATCTGAAGTGGGGTGCATTGGGAATGAAATGAAGTATCACAGAGCATCTGTGACTCAGATTTAAAGAAGGTTAGGGCAGAGTTCTGTAGGAGAGGGCAACCTGCCTCCGTTGTGGGATGACTTCCTACTGAGCCCTGGATATGGCCGGGTGCCTAACCAGCTCTACCTTTCTCTGTAGTCCACTCACCCATCGGCCACCACCTAACAGGCTCCTGCAACCCGTTCTCCTAGTGCGGTTTGCCCTACAGAGCTTCGGAAGAGGAGGTTTCTTGTGTCAGGATCACTTTAGGCCCTTGTCCCCACCCCACCCAACACCCCAACACCCCACCACCCCGCCAAGCAGCTCTTCCTCTCTCCTTAGCATTTATCAGGGACTTCAGGGGCACCCTCATGGGCACAGACATTGGGTCTCTATCTCTTTCTGAAGCAGGAACTAGGAGTACTTGGGATGCCAGGGTACACGTCCCGCCTCTCAGCCTGGACCCCCTTCTCACCCATGAGGAAGGAACAGCTACTGGTGTAGAGAGCAGGCAGCAGGACACCTCTTCACTGACCTGTCTGTGCTGGAGATGGGTCCTGTAGCTACCCAGCACCCACCTTCTCGCCAGCAGCTGGGTCAGCCCAGCTGGTGTGACTCGTGCCTATGGCCAGAGACTGAAGCCTCAAGTAAAACACTGAAGTGCTCCTGGGGCCTGCCTGGTTTTCATCGGCTCTGAGCAATCCCCCTCAGCTGTCATCCCATCTAGTGTCCCATTCTTGGCCCCAGGAGGCTGATCTTCATAGATATCTGTGGACCCCAATGGCTTAGCTGGCTCTCTTGACCTCTGGCTTTGAGACCAGCTCAGCGATGAATGTGAAGTAGAGACAGTTGAGGCTGGAGGGCTGGAGGAAAGTTTGGGGTTCTCCTACCTGCTCTGCAGCAGGCTGATGCATGGCTGTGTCTGTCTCTTGCCTCCAGTCCTAGGAGACCGTCTCTCCTGGAGCTCACGGGCCTCTGTTCCCTGATGTTGTGCTCTGTCAAACCCCTGTGCTCCAGCCTTTAAGGGTACAAAGAGGGATAGAGTGGCTTTCTCAGTTGCAGATCCCCGAGTCCTTCCCGCCCTTTACGGGTTCTCTCAGTTATGTACAGACATGTGTGGCTACCTTCGGCTATCCCTCATCCGGGCATTGCTTTCCTCCTGGGCTGCAGACATGCTCAAGTTCAAATGATCTTACCCCCATGGGTGTGCACAAGCCATGTGACCCATACTCCACCATCTCTTCCTGGGCATGTTTGTTTCCTGAGCTTCCTAACCAGGAGATAAGCTAACATGCCTGTCCTGTTCAAAGAGGAAGATTCTAGAAAGTACAAGTCTCTGGAGACGGCACACACACTCACAAGTGCAGGGAGACTTAGGGCTGGGTAGCCAGTGTTCTCAGGATGTCCCTGGTCACCTCTGATGAGAGGCCGTGGTTTCTCACAGCAGTAGTATAGCCTTCCTCTTCTGAGATATGGTTGTACATTAAACGGAAAGGCAAGAACGACTTTGAGTGGCCAACATAGCAGCTGCGAAGCCGGGTTCTGCACTTAACGCAAGCTCCCGAGGCACTCTACGAAAGCAGGTGAGGGCTTACGTCATCCATCATCAGAATAAGCCTGGATCTCTGCTTTCTGGTCCAAGGCTAATTAGAGATGGTCATTTAGGAATGGAAAGAGGGCCATACTCACAAGAGCAGAAGGCAGAAGCCTAAGAATGAGAGAGTGCCCCCCAAAGCGCTAAGAAACAGGCCTTGTGACTAGAGGGAACTCTACAAGCCCAGCCATTAGCGGAGGGCAAGTACTCTGTGTGCCTCATGAGCCCCGCGGGCTGCGTTACCTCTGTTCAGCATCTGAGGTTCACAGCGGCAACCCTGAGCCATTACAGAAAGGTTAATGGTGTTCCACATTCTCCTAGTAAGAGGGAAAAGAAATTTGTGCCTCATCTTAGGAATATTTCCATCTGAAAATGTTACATGAAAATAATTTACGGCTCTGGCTGGCATCTGCAGCTGTCTGGGGTCTCACTCCCTGTGGTTTCCACGTGGCTAGAGGTTTGGCTATCCCCGGAAGTGTCTGCTGCTTGCCTGCAGTCAGCATTTAGTGAGTGCTTGCTGAATGCTGGACACTCCGTGAGGAGACAAGAAGAAAAGATTCCCAGGAAGGGAAAGGATGTGGTCTTCTAGGGCTTTAGGGAGCAGCGATATCCACAGATTCTGGTATCTTCCTGAGAGCAACCTTGCCCAGGCACAATTCCCACCCCTTGGAGCTCATGGTCTGGATGGCCAAGCATGGATTAGCTGGCAAGACTAACCTGGGACCCTCAGCAGCTGGGCACCCCAATCTGTGCCCCTCTCTGGAGTCTGTTTTTATTATAAATATTTCATTGTTTAGGAGTTCGGTTTTAGCTGATATACAGCACTTGGCAGGATTCCTTGCTAGCATTTGGTAATAATTCCATACCAAATGCTAGGGAGAAACCCACCCAAATGGAACAGCTTCAAGCCAGGGCTCTTAAACCCCGGAGCCTGAAGAAGCCACTGCATCTGGGCTGTCCCTGGCTGCCTAGAGCCAGCTCCGGAGAGCACAGCATCCTCAAGATGCACGGCAGGCTTCATCTGGCTCCTGTAACCATTACACAGCCTTCCTGCTTCCCACAGTAGCCCAGCGGCAGGCTATGCCCAATGGCAGTCCCAGAAGACCTAAAGCAGGTTGGTCATGTACCCACGGGCATTCCCGGACACACAGCTAGGTCAAAAGTCTGCGGCTGTAACATGGAAATGTGTCCATTTATTTTTCTAATGGAGAAAAGAAACTGCAGCCAAAGACAGTCCCAGGGGACTTAAATCAGGTAATCCACATACACACAAACGGTCCATAAACGTGGCTGGGTCGGAATCTATGAGCGTAACAGGTGCTGTTCATTTTTTTTTCTGAAATGTCATTTTGTGTCTCCCTCTCCTTTCTTTTTCCCCTCAGCTCTGTGAATCCTTTACTAGAATATTTAAAGTCTTTGTGGACATTGGACCAGGGTTGCCTTGGTTCGTAGACAATGAATTCTGTGATGTTGGCTGGTAGGTAGTAGATAGTTGAGAGTTGGCTCACCCACTCTCTGTGAGGCAGGGATGATCCTGGGTCTCCTAAGAGCAACTGATAGAGATGATTCTGGATATATATACAACACCCTTAGCTTGACTGAGTACTGTCTAAGTGTCAGAGGCCAAATGTGTCACCTCATCTATGTTTAAGAGGAACAGGATACTTTCTCCCAGACACCACCTTGACTCTCCTCCATCGGGATTGATGAGGAGATGCACCCCAGAGCCCTGCCCCTTTCCTTTCCCTTGTCTGTAGGGGTGCAAAGGCATGGGTGGGTGGCGGCTTCTGGAGCCACTGCCAATGATGCGGGAAGCCACTCCTGCCGCTCTGCGGCCCAGCCTCCTCCCCAGGTGCTGGTTCTGAGAAACATGCACCCTCCATTTCCAGAAGCCCAAGGGGCAGCCTTGCAGAGGAAGCAGCCATGGATCATCATGGCCCGGGGAGGGTGCTGTATCTGCCTGCCATCTTCCACAGCCCCAAGGGAATCCCCTCCTGTCTTTTCAATAAATACCCTTTGACCTGGACACTCCCTCCCAGAGCCCCCTCTCTCTGATATAAACTTGTTGTCAGGTGATTTTAATATCATATCCTGTTTGAGACTGTTAGTGGTTTGTCATTTGTGAGGATTAATGCCTTTTTTCCTTTTTTATTAGATATTTTCTTTATTTACATTTCAAATGGTATCCCCTTTCCTCAATTCCCCTCCCAAACCCCCCTATCCCATTCCCCCTCCCCATGTTCACCAATCCACCCACTCCCGCTTTCCTGTTCTGGCAATTGCCTACGCTGGGGCATTGAGCCTTCCCTTCTCAGGACCAAGGGTCTCTCCTCCCTTTAATGTCCGACAAGGCCATCCTCTGCTACATATGAGGCTGGAGCCATGGGTCCCTCCATGTGTACTCTTTGGATGGTGGTTTAGTCCCTGGGAACTCTGGGGGTACTGGTTGGTTCATATTGTTGTTCCTCCTATGGGGCTGCAAACCCCTTCAGCTCCTTGGGTCCTTTCTCTAGCTCCTCCATTGGGAACCCTGTGCTCAGTCCAATGGTTGGCTGAGAGTGTCCCCCTCTGTATTTGTCAGGCACTGGCAGAGCCTCTCTGGAGGCAGCTACATCAGGCTCCTGTCAGCAAGCACTTGTTGGCATCCACAATAGTATCTGGGTTTGGTGACTGTATATGGGATGGATCCCCAGGTGGGAAGAAGTCTCTGGATGGCCTTTCCTTCAGTCTGTGCTCCACACTTTGTCTCTGTATCTCCTCCCATGGATATTTTGTTCCCCCTTCTAAGAAGGACCAAGGTATCCACACTTTGGTCTTCCTTCTTCTTGAGCTTCATGTGGTCTGTAAATTATATCTTGGGTATTCCAAGATTCTGGGCTAATATTCACTTATCAGTGAGTGCATATCATGTGTGTTCTTTTCCCAAATGTCCCTCAACAGAGGAATGGATTAAAAAAAAAAAATGTGGTACATTTATACAATGGAATACTACTGAGCTACTAAAAACAATGAATTCATGAAATTCTTGGGCCAATGGATGGATTAATGCCTTTTATCCATTCTAAAATCCTCGGATCCATTAATCGCCCTAAAATTTGCCTGTCTCCCACTCTCCACTCTTATTTCTAAAATCCCTACTAAGATCCGACCACCACACTAGCCTCTAATAGTAGCCGCTGGTGTTTGCCAGATCTTCTTTGCCATGATGCCTCTGTGTATGTTACAGAGACCTGCAGCTGCACGAGTAACTCCTTGCTCTGCCTCAGCTCTCCTATGAGTAGAAGGCAGCCCACCTCAGGATACTAAAAGTGCCATGGAACTTGTGAGCACATCACCCGTGTAATCCTCCGGTTCCAAGCCTCCCACAATGAGGGAACCTGTGCCAACCACTGGCTTGAAGACTCCACTGCCATCCGTGTCCTCTGATGCATGTAAACCACAGCTGTTCTGCCAGGGCGGTACTTCCTGGAAGGGGTGCCATGCCACCCCCCTTTCGATGTCGCAGTATTATAAATGTCTCCGAGCCAGCGATGGCTAGGTTGGTACAGCTCCACACTGTAGAGCCAGGGAGTGTTGCTGATTCCGCGGGCATGAACCTCACAGCCAAGGTCAGCAGACCCAGTTTTGAAGCCCAGCTCTGACACCGTGCAAACTGTATAACCTTGGACTAATGTTCTAACCAAGCTGTACCTTGATTTCACCCTTTACAGTGTAGGATCGTCAACGAGCCCTGTGCTCCCGTGCCCTTGAGGACTCGGAGCTTGGAAGCTGGAAAGGCTTTCTCCATCACTTACAGATGTTCTCTGGGTCCATCGTGAACATCAGCATCAATAAGAAATGGGATGAGAAATCCATTCCTATCCATAGGCCATGGCGTTGCGTGGGACGTACAAAAATTCAGTTGCTTGTTGGCATTCTAGTTCACGCCCGTGATCCAAGCACTTAGAGCAAAGGCTCGAGAATCCCAAGTTTGAGGCTAACCTGAACTATAGATGTCTTAGTTGGGGTTTCTATTGCTGTGAAGAGACACCGTGACCGTGGAAACTCTTATCAAAGAAATCACTTAAATGGGACTGGCTTACAGTTCAGAGGTTTAGTCCATTATCATCATGTCAGTATGCAGGTAGACATGGTGCTGGAGAAGGAGCTGAGAGGGTTCTTGACCCATAGGCAGCATAAGGGAATGCCACCCTAGGCCTAGCCTGGGTATCTGAGACCCCAAAGCCCGCCTGCACAGGAACACGCTTCCTCCAGCAAGGCCGCACATCCGAATAGGGCCACTCCCTATGGGCCAATTGTTCAAACAATTGGGGGCCACGCCTATTCAAACCACTATAATAGAGTAAGAGTGAGGCAGGCTTGGACTACCTAATAAGACTCTGCCTTGAGAAAGAAAAGGAAGGAAAGAAAGAAAACTCAAGGTGCATTGTTGCTTTGACTTATGAATATATTAACTTATCTACTTTTTTTTTTTATGAGGCCGGAACCCAGGGTGTCTCGTACGCAAGGAACGTTCTCTGCCGCTGAGTTTCACTTCCAACCCCCACCCATAAATTTAGTATCACTGGAGGCAATACTAACAGGAAGCAAGACTGTTCTTATGTTTGGTACAAATAATGAGAACCCAGAATGAAACTCAGAGCCAGGGGGCTGCTGCTGTGCTGGGGGACACGTCACAAACCTTGGAGGAAAAAAAGAAAACTGAAAGACATCCATCAAGTCATTAGCCTCAGAGCCGTGTGTCTCGCTTAAGTTAACCCCAGGTCCTCAGCTCTTCTGAGCTACCGAGCTAAACACGCCTGCGCAGCTGTGAGTCTGACCATCCCTGCCTGATACCCTTCCACAAGGCCTTGGAGTCAGAGCCGCACCCTCTCTCCAAACGTGTCCCCCCTCCCCCACCTCCTGCTAGATAAGCTCCCGCCCCTACCACAGAAAGCAAGAAGGTTTCCTCCCTCAGGAGGACATGATGCCTCTGTTGCTGCTCCTCCAGGATCCATAGCCTCAGAAATGTGAATTCGGATGCAAGTTACAGGGCTTAAGTTACTGCCGACACTTGATTGGAATAACTGTTACGTAAAAGCCAACACAGATGAATCGCCTGTAGGGAGTTGTCTGCCTGCATGAGTTTTTACACATCTTTCAGCTAAATCAAAGACCCAAATGCTAAATCTCACACTCAGGAACATCAAGTGGATTTGTGACAGTCCCCGGAGGACTCGGTGTCCATAAACCAATGAATGAATTACACTGATCCCGGTATGTAGTTTCTCATCTGTGACTGATACAATATTGATAATATTCTTTATTTCACTTAACTCCTTCTGAGCCGCAAGGAAATATGCACAGCCTCAGGTTAATGGCAACCTTCTGATGATGTTGGACTGTCGGGGGGAACAGAGTAGATCAACTGATGACTGACCATCACCTCGCAGGCTACATGAGGGTTGAAGACAGAAGCTGTTGGCTTCAGTCGGGTTGGTGTCCGGGTTCTGTAGTGTCATTCGAGGACTACTTGTGATAGAATTCTGTGAATACCTTTGAGGCTACTATAACCAGCAGCATTGTGGGAAGATCATTGGCCCTAAGCCAGTCCTACCTTGGAGCTCACTAATTTGGCACCACCAAATCTGATCTTTCTTTCTTCCTTCTTTCCTTCCTTCCTTCCTTCCATCTTTTCTTTTAGATCATGCATAGGGGTGTGGCTGGAAAGATGCCACCCGTTAAGCTTACCCACTGCTTTCACAAAGGACCCACGATCAGTTCCCGGCTCCCATATCAAGCAACTCTCAGCTGCCTATAACTGCAGATCTAGGGTCCCAATGCCCTCTTCTGGTCCTCCTGGGTACTTCATGCACATGATGTATACACATAAATTTTAAATGTTTTAAAGAGTATGTGTATGAGCAAGTCTCTCTCTCTCTCTCTCTCTCTCTCACACACACACACACACACACACACACACAGAGTATTTTGAGATAAGATCTTATCCTAAAACTCAGGCTGACCTCTATCTCCTGATGTTCTTGCCCCATCTTGGTAGTGCTAGGGTTCTAAGCCTTGGGTCACAGCACTCTGGGTTTTTTTTTTAAATTCTCTTTTGATCTTCTGGTCTTATGAAAGAGACACCTGAGTGTTTACTGGCTTCAGACTTAGGATGTTAGGGTACCAGCTGAGGGTCACAGAGCCCACAGTCCAAAAGTGCCTAGACACTTCAGGAAGCTGAACTATGACGGTACAATCTGTTCCTGGTGTAACATGCCTGAACTTGATGAGCCCTTTGGAATTCCCAAAGTATGTTCTAAGAAGCCTGAGGGGTTGGTTTACTGGAGAAATGCTACTGCTGCTGCTGCTTGGGGTCTGGAAGACTGCGTCTGGATTCTTGAATTGAAATTAAAAATCAAACTTCAGGAATGGAAAATAATGTATCACATAGACTTTCAAACTAGCAAGAGGAAGTGACGGGTACAGGGACGATAGGAGACACTGTGGAGAATGACAGTGACCACAGCGGTTCCTCAAGGGTCCTGGTCATTGTTTAGGGCTTTACATTATAGGGCTCAAGAGAAGGAGGAGCTGGTTACTAAGGGATAGCAGTGGGAGTGGCTCTCTGGTTTGACTAAAAGATTGCGTCTTATGTCCGTTTTTTCTACTGTGCATGTATCTTCCCTTAATTTTAATCATGTGTGCCCAGTTGTGTATAGGCATGCAATTATATAACTAGGGGACTCTCCCTAAAAGTTTCCTTGAAGACACAGGTTTGCTGTCCTGCTGCATGTACCCCAAATGAATTCAGGCTAGACTGACCGCTGTATTCTTTGTACATATGTACTGGCTAATTTCGTGTGTCAACTTGACACAGGCTGGAGTTATCATAGGAAAAGGAGCTTCAGTTGGGGAAGTGCCTCCATGAGATCCAGCTATGGGGCATTTTCTCAATTAGTGATCAAGTGAAGGAGGGCCCCTTGTGGGTGGTGCCATCTCTGGGCTGGTAGTCTTGGGTTCTATAAGAGAGCAGGCTGAGCAAGCCAGGGGAAGCAAGCCAGTAAGTAACATCCCTCCATGGCCTCTGCATCAGCTCCTGCTTCCTGGCCTGTTTGAGTTCCAGTCCTGACTTCCTTTGGTAATGAACAGCTGTGTGGAAGTGTAAGCTCAATAAACCCTTTCCTCCCCAACTTGCTTCTTGGTCATGATGTTTGTGCAGGAATAGAAACCCTGACTAAGACAACATACATACGTTATACATACATACCTTAGGAATACACTTGAGGAGAAGCTGTCTAAATGTGGCTGTTTCTAGGGGCAGAGAAATTAACTGTTCAGAAGCAGGAGTATGTGGTGCAGGTGGGGTGTGGGGTCCTGGGTTCTGAGGAGACTAAGTGCATTGTTTGGAGCAGGGTGTGTACAGTGAAGGAACTGGGCCGCCAAGTGAGGTCTTATAAAGAGGGGAGGAGCACACAGCCAAATGAAGCCCCGTGCTAACCTGTCTCCCGTGCTTGCCTGTGCACAGGGCTGTTGCCCTCCGGAGGATAAGATAGTCGAAAACAGGCCCGAGCCAGCCTGCCATTCGCTTTTTTTATTTTAGAGAGAGGACTCTGTGAGTGAGAAAGGGTTTCTTTTGCTCATGGTTTTAGTCTTTCGTGGTTCAGTATGTGAAGCAAAGCATCTCCCACCATGATGAGGAGGAAGCAGAGAAAGGGATATGGGGGACCAGGGCAAGATAAAGCCCCCATGAACAGCCCCCCAGTGACCCACTTCCTCCAAGGAGACCCCAGTTCCTACCTGTCACCACCTCCCAATAACTGTAGACCGTATTCATCGAGAGATTAGTCCACTCATTGGCTACAGCCCCAAGGATGCAGTAGGCTCTGAAATGCCCTCACGGACAACCCAGACCTTGCCATGATGGTCTCTTGGCCTCTGCCCATCCAATCAAATCGGCAGTGAAGGTTTCAATCACTACACACTCATTGACAAAATTAAACTTTCATGACAAGCATCTCTTTCATCTGCCCCGCCTCCCTAATTCCTCAATGAACACTGAGGGTCTGGGACGCAGAGAGTCAACCCATAGCCACAACCCAAGTGAGTCTGTCCAGAGCAGGTGCACAATCAGGTCTCTGACTCCCGATTTGGTGGCTCCCCAGCAGACAACGTATGAAGATTTGGTGGGTCGCACCACTAAGCACGTCACATTGCAGCCACTGCACCAGCCCCAGGTACACACTTTTCCGGAGTCAAGGATTTCTCACGGCTCCTTCTTTATCCTGACAGACTGGCGAATCGTCACTGCAACCATCCTGGAAGGCTGGGTTTTTAAAAAGCAAAATAACTGCAAAAGAAAACAACCAGTCACCTGTGCACAGATTCGGGCCTCCAGACCTTCTTCTCCTGGATTTTACAGATCCCAGGCCACCCAGCAGAGGAAATCCTGCCTGGCGTGTGTGGGCTGTTGATGGAGGACCACGGTAGCCTGCTGAGAGTCAGCTACCACATCCCAGGTTTGTCTGAAGGCAATGTAACTTTCTGAGTAGTTGGGAGCTTCCCTGCCCGGCATCCACATGCAACTTCTGGTAGGTTCTACTAGGAAATACCCAACCCCTAGTTTCAGTGACTAAAACCAAACCGTTGCATCTCTCTGTAACTGCATCCCAATCTTGCCCTCCTCCTGGGTCCGTGAGAGGAGTTAGTCACTCTGGTGGCTGTGGCAGGGGAGGAGCTTCAGAGAGCTCCATACCGCCTGAAACCAGCATGCCACTTCTGCAGACTGGCTTTGGGCACAGGAAGTTAGGACGCCATGTTTCACCTCTGCCCCTCTCACACTTGTCCGTGACCCAGACCCAGCTGCACGGAAGCCATCTTGCCCCGGAAACCTGTAAGCCAGGGCTTGGGGCAATGGGTGCCAAGGTGTGCACAGTCTGTACAGTGAGAAGAATGGCTGACACCCACTGAGAAAGTGGGGCTGGCACCCTGCTCAGAGAGGGCAAAGCACCACCCCAGCAGACCCCTGCCTAAGCTATTCCAGAATCCCATCCGAGCATCCTCAGGCCCTTCTCCGGGGAAACCTTCCCTGGGGTCAGTCTCTGATTCTGCTCACAACGCCAGCTCTGCTGGTTCTGGCTCCCCTCACTCTCCTACTCAGAAAGGAGTGGGAGCCCAAAGGCGACCCTGTGTCTCTAACAGCCCATCGTTTTGAACAGCCTTTGGCAGTGCTTTCACTCCAGGGCCATAGGCCTCTTATCTGCTTGCCTCTAGGAACTCTAGGAAACTCTGTGTGCTGGTAAAGTATGCCCACAGCTCCTGGTGATAAACTCGGCCAAAGCCCTTGCTTTGTTCTTTGTCCCCACCCCCACCCCCAACCCCCAACCCCATCCCCAGCCCTGGCTCACTCTTTCTTTACTTTTGGTGATGTTTTCAAGTTTTTATTTTGAGATAATTTTGCAGAAGAGTTGCAAAACCAGAGCAGAGGATGCACCTGTATGCTTCACCCAGTTGCTTAGTGTTTGCGCACTGCATAAACTATGGGGTGATTGTCAAACTGAGTAGCAAGATGGCTTCCTGGCCCCTCTCCCTCCACCTGTAACCGCTCCTCGGTCTGTCCTTACCTGGCGGGACCCTGACACTGAGAACTCATCACTGGTACTGGAGAGCTTCCCCAGCTTGGAGTTTTGTTTTGGTTGATTGGTCAGTTGGCTCTGTTTGTAAATTTGGGTTGTTTGGTTTGGTTGGCACTGTTCCTGGGAGCCTGAGGATTCTGTACCGGTGCTGTGAAGATTCAGGATCCCTCTGCCTTATGCTTCCATTTTGGAGAAAGGATGCAAAAAGAATGAAACCAACTCTCCATCTACCACAGCTTCCTTGAGGCATACAAGACTTACAAGGGAGACTGAGGCCCAGTGGATAACACAAAGGCCATGACACCCCAGAAAATTTGTGAAAAGCAAAGACTGGGTCCTCATGATGACAAAATGGTAGGCCAGGCTCAGAAGGTGGTTTATCATCATGCCCCTGCCCCTGCCCCTGCACCTGAATCTGCACCTGCCCCTGCCCCTGCACCTGAATCTGCACCTCTGCCTCTGCTGCTTCCTCCTCTTCCTCTTCTTCCTCTTCCTCCTCCTCCTCTTCCTCCTCCTCTTCCTCTTCCTCCTCCTCTTCTTCCTCCTCTCTTTTGGAAATAGGATTTCACTACATAACCCTGGCTGACCTAGATATCGGTATATACTATAGCAGGATTTTCTTGAAACCCTCGGTTGGTATGATGCCACGGAGGCTCCTAGCGTCGTTTAAAGCCGAGGCCTTTTGCTTGGATAGTCTTCCAGCTACTCTAAGCTTATCCCAACTAACTAGCCTACAACCTGCCACGCGGCCCGCTCTCTGCCTTTCTCTGCTCTGCTGTGCTCCGTGTCTGTTCCCTCCAACTCTGGTCCCTGAATCTCCAGCATCTATTTTCTTCCCCTATCACTCTCCCTTCCAGGAAGTTCCGCCCTCGGCTTCCTGCCCAGCTATTGGCCATCAGATCGTTATTACAACCAATCAGAATGTCTGATACAATTCTAAGTTGCCTTTAGGCAAATGAGGAAGGACGATTATTTACAAACTCTAAGGCCAGTGATAGGCCCTAGAATTGACAATATCAGAATCCTACCAGCCTTCAGTTCTCTCTCAGTACAGAATTAACAATTGCAAATACAGACATAAATCTCCACACAATGTGAAGAAGAGTATCCCAACATTGTACTCCACAGCATGGCTTCCGACTCAAGCTCCTCCTGCCTCCATCTCCCTAGTGTCGACCTTACGGGCAGGAGCCACCATATCCAACTGGCCTCTTCTCAGTAATTTCTGACTGTCTTGTATGACTAGTTTCAGTTCACCTTGAATTCTTCCCAGCTCTGTGCTGGAGTTCATTACTTCTAGAGTAGTAAATCTGAGATCCCTATGCTGTAGAATGACACCGTGGAAGGAAAGCTTGGAGCTTTCACAATGTCAGCAGCAAACCACCATTGCTCGAAGGCCAGAGTGTTTGATAGGCGCTTTCCTTGTGTAAACACACATTTGTATTTCTGTAATTTATGTGCCTCCATCTGTCTCCACCACCCTCTCCCTGTCCTTCTCCCACACTGAATGTGTGTGTGTGTGTGTGTGTGTGTGTGTGTGTGTGTTGCTATTTTCAGGATCTCACTCTGTTGCACAGGTTAGCCTGGGACTTACTATGTAGCCCAGGATGACCTCAAACTTATATGAACCCACCTGCTTCAGCCTACTAAGTGCTCAGAATATAGGCATGAGCCACCACACCCTGCTACAAGTCTTTGCTAGAATAAAAATTTGCAGATATTTTCCCCTGGTACAAGTCTTGTTTATTATTATACTAAGAGTGTATTTTTATTTTTTAAAATGTAAACTTTTTTAATTGTAGAATAAAGTTAAACTTATTTTTTTTCTCTTATGAGTTACACTTTTAGCATCATATTTCTGACACAGACATTCTCCTGTGTTCTTTTCCAGGTTTATAGCTGTGTGTCTCACATCTCTGAATAATCGTGAGTTGGTTTTTTTTGGTGGAGATTGTAATTTGCAATTTAAAAATTATGTGTATAGCCGGGCGTTGGTGGCGCACGCCTTTAATCCCAGCACTTGGGAGGCAGAGGCAGGCGGATTTCTGAGTTCGAGGCCAGCCTGGTCTTCAGAGTGAGCTCCAGGACAGCCAGGACTACACAGAGAAACCCTGTCTCGAAAAACCAAAAAAAAAAAAAAAAAAAATTACGTGTATAGGTGTTTCTGTGTGTGTGTGGTGTGTACCTGGTGCCCATAGGCCAGAAGGCATTGGATCCTCTGAAACTAGAGTTATAGATATCTGTGAACTACCATGTGTGCTGGGAATCAAATTCAGATCCTCTGTAAAAAAAAACACACAGTATTCTTAACCACTGAGCCATCTCTCCAGCCCCCTATTGTGAACTGTTTTGGGAATCTGAGATGTGAAGTCTGAGCCAAGGGTCATTTCTTTACATCGGAACTTTCCATTGTCTAAGCACAATTTCTTTAAAGGATCATCCTTTCTCCCTTAAATTGAAATCCTACCACTGTGTAGGTCTTTTCTGAGAGTCATCTCTGGACTGTATTTTGTTCTATTGACTCCTGTAACATTTTCAAAAACATAAATATGTCAAGATTTCACCTGCTTCTTGAAGAGCCTTAAATTGTCTACCTTGTTGGAGTTCTCTACTTTGTGTTCTTTCTCAAAATTATTTTAGCTTTCCTGTTTTCTTTGCTATGTCTTTCTGAAGGAATATTGGGATTAACAGATATTTGTTTCAAAAGACAGGATTTTGAGTAGTGTTGTTGACCGACTACCAGATCAATTTGGAAAGAACTGACATCTTGGTAACATTGAGTCTTCCAAACTGTGATTGTGGATTTCTCTCCAGTCATTTGAGTCTCTGACTCCCTTCCTCGGTGTTTTAAAGCTTTCAGCAGACAGATTTTATACAAATATTTTATCAGATTTACAAGTAAATATTTTGTTTTCGTACCATGAGTCTTCTATTTTATAAATTTCGGATTGAAATTCTACAGATCCAGTATTTAGAAATGTGATTTGATTTTGTACGTTGATCCTGTATCCCCAAAGCTTGATAAATTCATTGATTTGTGTCAGAAATTGCTTTTTCTAAATTTTATATCATCTTCTACCTTGATAATTTTGTCCTATAAAAATAAAGAAAATTTTCCCCATCTTTTCTAATGTATTTGCCTTTTATTTCTTTTTCTTGCTTTATTGCACTAGCTTCCATGGTTCTGTTGAAGAAGTGGGAGAAACATTCTTGCCTGGATCCCAGGCTTAGGGAGAGAATACTCAGTGACTCACCGCTGGGGAAGACGGCAACCTTGGGACTATGCTGACTACTCTTTAGCTCAGGAAGCTTTCCATTGAGTTCCTGTATGGCATGACTCATCTGGAATCCATAAAGTTTTCCCTCATGAGGAGATAAAGGCTTAGCCTCCAGTGAAAACTATTTTTCTAACGACTAACCAGAGTGTTAGAAGTGTTCTAAAGCTGACAGCAAATGCAGACAATTTATCAAATGCAGCGGGCCCAGCAAGCGTCTGTTCCATTTGAGCTAAGCCTTTCGCCTCCTTCCTCCCGGTTCAGAAAGGTAGAAACTGCACAGCAGACCGGTACAGCCAAGAACACAGTGTCCCCTCATCCTCCCACCACACCTCCCAAGACAGAAGGACATCTTTGTGGGCCGGGGAATGGGTATCTCTGATTCTGCCTCAACTGCCAGTTCTGAAGGTGGTTTCCACATGAAGGAAGCTGAGCAGCTATGGGAGGGTCTCTTGTTCCCAATCCCCCCACATAAGCTAGAGGCTCTGCTGTGGGTGACCTGTTAGAGGCTCTTTAAAGACATAAGATTTATTATTTTGTTTTTAAAAATGCATGTGTTGAGTTTGTAACATTTACAGATGGAACATTGATAAAAAACAATACCACACAGGGAGAGCAGGAACAACATTGTAACATTGTAGCAGTAATGTGTCTACACTGGAACAGAGAATGCCCACGAAGAGCATTTGATAAAGGGTCTGCCCAAGAACGAACACCAAAAAAAGAAACCGCAAGAAAATATGGTAAAATATAGTTAAGGAAGTTAAAATTTCTAATTTACAAATATTGAGATGCAAAATGGTACAGTAAGAAAGCGAGATGGGCAAATAGTAGGGCAAAAGGCATAAGAAGATCAGGTGGTAACTGTAAATCTAACTGCATCAATAATGCAAGGGCTAATCCTGGCTTCCAGTTTGACTGAATCTAAAATCAACTAAGGCACAAGCTGCTGAACATTCCTGTGAGGGGCTTTGGTCGGATCACTGGGAGGGAACAGACACATCTGAAGTGTGGGTGGGAGGAGGTTGCTTTTTGCATGGCCGCCTTCATCCTTGCTGCAGACGCTAGACACCCTTCCTTTGCTAGTATTAGAACCGGCTTCTTCAGGATGCCAACACAGACTGAAGACCAGCGGCTCTCCGGGGATGCTCCAGGCTCTCAGTGCCAGAATGGGATTGTTGAGACATCCCAGCCCACCGAAGGAACAACTACTGAATTCTTGGCTTCTCCAGTGTGAGACAGCCATGGTTGGACTCTGCAGACTATTTTATGCAAGCCAATCTAAGAATCCTCTTCTAATAAATAAATAAATAAATAAATAAATAAATAAATATTATATATGTGTTTATAACATATTATAAATTATATATATATACATATATATATATATATAGTTTATCATTTATGTTCCTTGGGAGAACTCTCACTAATACAGATTATAACACTAAATGTGTATGGATTAAACAATCAAAAATACTCTAAATACAAAAATTACTCTAGAGAAAACATGTATTGTCTAACTATATGACACATTCACATTCAAAGATTTAAATCAATTAACTGTTTAGATGTTCATATATACTTGCAAACAGAAACCATAAGAAAACAGGAAATAGAGCCATATTGACATCAAATAAAACAGACAAGAACACACACACACAAATAATTGCTGTAAACAAAAGATGTTTAATTATAGTAAAAGGTTAGTCCATTCAGCGACTCTAACGAGACTCAACATGTACACACCTAACAACAGGACCACAAACATATGAGGCAAAAAGTGTTGTCTGTGAAGAGTAGCAGATAACTAGACAGTCTTAGTAACAGCTTCACTGTTGTCCATGAAGAGCAACAGATAGCTAGACGGTCTTAGTAGACAGCTTCAGAATCTACTTTGAAGAGCAAAAGGGAAACCGAGTTAGCTATACAAGGCCTGAACAGTGAACAAGACTCCACATCAACTAAACTTAGAAGGCATCTGTAGAGAATGCACCCATCAGGAAAAATGTACACTCTTCTTAAACACACAGGGACATTCTCCAGAATGCACTGTATACTAGACAATCTCCGCAGATCTTAAAGGACCCGATCAGGTGAAACACACTCTCTGGCCACATGAGATAAAACTAGAATTCGTTTATTAAGAAGTACATCAAAGCAGAAGAGAGACTGTTAGGGGGTAGGAGAGGGACCTGAAGGAGCCGATGATATGTGAGGCTGATGAAGAGAAGGAAATAGAACTCAAGTAATTTACACGCATGTACAAAAGCGTCACCGTGAACCACCATTTTGTACAACTAATGTGCAGTGATAAAAATTAGAAACCAATTTAAGAAACACATAGAATTATGAGAAATCAAATACTATATTTCAGTTTAAAAAAGACGAAGCCAAAAAGTACATTACAAATTAACACGAAGGAAATTAAAAAAAAAAAAGTGTATCAATAGAATTAAGACAATGCATAGAGGCAAGTTTTTAGCTACAAGTGCTTGTCTTTTAAAAAAGATAAACTAAGAAAGAGGGCTAGAGAGAAGGTCAAGAGTGCTTGGGTTCAATTCGCAGCATCTACCTGACATCTACCACAGCATCTACTTTTGGAAACTCTGGCCCCAAGGGATTGGGTGCCCTCCTCTGGTCTCCATCAGCATCAGGAACATGCGTGGTGTACAAGCATTCACACCGGGAAAATGTCTATACATATAAAAACAAATCAGAACACTTAAAAGTAAAAAAGAAAGGAGCAGAGCTGTAGCTCAGTGGCAAGGCACTTTCCTAGCATGCTCAAGGACCTGGGTTTGATCCCAGGAGGAGAGGTAAGAAGAAAGGAGGAAGGAAGAGAAAGAGGAGGAGGAGGGAGAGAAGGGGGAGGAGGAGGAGAAGGTGTTGGGAGCTGATGAGGCTCTGAGGGGGTGTGTATTTGGCATGGGCCTGGCCAACTCAAGAATGCCAGTGCCTAAGACATATGGGAGTGGCAAAACCTTTCTCTACTCCATGTTAGCAGTGTGAGCAAACACTAGCCAGAGAGCCTTCCTCCTCTGGGATAACAGCAACCTGAGACTGCTCCCTTAGAAACGCTTCCTATGGCGAGGAGCTGACTCCTGCCCCTGTGCAGTGGTTCCACGCAGGTAATGCCATTCCATCAGAGTGCGTGCACATGGTCCACCCGGTCCCACGGTCTCTGTACGTGCGTCAGGTGTCAGCCCTTCATCCCTCGTTATTACAGGCAGGTTTCCAGGACCCAGCCGTGTGGAATGAGGCATGCAGAAGACTCAAACCAAGCTTATTCCTTCATCTTAAAACACTATAAAAAAAAAAAGAACCAAACAAAGCTAAGAAGAAAAAGGATGAAGATTGAAGTAAAAATCAGGAAATCAAAAATAGGAAAAAAAATAGATAAAAAATCCATAACACCAAAACCTACTTCTTTGCGATGATAATTCTGGTCACCTTTCGGCTTATGCTGATCATCTGCAGAAGAGATCCCCAATGACTAAAATCAAGCCTGAAAAAAGGAGGCATTACTACGGAGCTTACAGAATCGAAATCAGGGGTGTCGAGAGCCACCATGAAAAACTGCATGCGAGCCAAATTGAGCAAATTAGGTGGAGGTTGACAGACACCTCCCAGAATGACACTGCAACCAAAGCAACTTGGGACGGAGAGGGTTTACTTCAACTGACAGTCCCGCATCATGGTTCACAAAGGAAGAAAGTCAGAGAAGGAGCTGGAGGCAGGGGCTGCAGCAGAGCCTGTGGAGGAGTGCTGCTTACTGGCTGCTCCGCACAGCTTGCTCAGCAAACAAGAAGCCAGGAACCTACTCTAGAAAAGGAGCAGCAGAGCCAGACATATCCCAGCAGGCAGCAGCTCGAATTTCTCCCTGGTATCCCCTCCACCTGGGGGTGGGGGATTACTTCCAGAAAGTCAGTGTGATTTTCTTGGAAACCCATCTAACCAAGAATTTAGACTCTTTGTGCATAAGATGGAAGGATATGACTAGAACCTCGAGAACTCCTTAAATTCAAAATTTTTACTAAGGGAAAGGGTAACGACATTCTGCAAAGGCTCACCTGGAAAGGAAATCATAAAGTTGTTTTATTCTGACCTAGCTAGTATGGGCCACTAGCCCCCATCCTGTAATGGGAGTCCTGAACTAGCCCATCAGGAATAAATCACTCAAATTATCTTTATATTCCATTTGATGTATCACTCATGACATACTGACTCTTTATGGCCCGTCTGGAGGCACTGTCACCACTAATGTCCCATTTGGGAGGGTGGCTGTGGGCCAGTCCCTCCCAGAGCTAACAGAACCACCCGAGGTGTCCAGCGCCAAGGTGTTTGGTGTGCTTTCTATTGCTGTGAAGGAACACCAGAACCAAAACAACGTGGGGAGGAAAGGGTTAGCTTCATCGTGCAGTTCCACCATATCAGAAACCCAGAGCAGGAACCTAGAGTCGGGAACTGAGGCGGAAGCCATGGGGGACAGCGGCTTCCTAGCTGGCACACCATGGCATGCTTGCTCAGCCTGCTTCCTCACACGTCAGCTCAGGGACAGCACTGCTCACAGACAGCCTCGCCTTCCCCATCAATCATAAACCACCAACCGAGAACACGCCTACACGTCTGCCCACAAATTTGATGGAGGCATTTTTCCCCCGTTGAAGTTCTCTCTTCCCAAATGACAGGGATGGCAGAGATGACCCTAGGGTTAAGAGCATCGGCTGCTCTCCAGAGGACCCGCGTTTGATTCCCAGCACCCACGTGGAGCTTCACAACCATCCGTAAAGCCAGTCCAAAGGCATCTGAAGCTCTCTCTGGCCTCTGAGGGCACTGGGCATACACATGGTAGAGAGATATGCATGCAGTCAAAACATTCAGACACATAATGTTTTAACTACAAGCTTTAAAAATTAAAAAAAAAAAACCTAGTCGGCACAAGAGGAATAGATAAAGAAAAATGTGATATACATACATAATTGAATTATTTTTCATCCATAAAAAAAGAACAAAGTTATGTCATTTGTAAGAAAATGAATAAAACTGAGGATAGGCATACTTAGCAAATTGAGCCAATCTCACTAATGGTTCCTAGATTTTATACAGATGTGTGCATGACATGAAAGTGGAGGATCAAGTGCCTAGGGCGACAAAGGGGACTAGCAGGACGAGGAAGAGCCAGGGATGTGGGGGTGAAATCCTAAACATACAATGTGCGCCTGCATAAAATCAAATGCTTGGGTTACGCTGTAAAGTAGAACGGGGCTCTCTACTCGTTCCCTTTCCCAAACACTTCCAAATCTTCTATCAGCTGCCAAATCCCTCTTGGATACCCTCTAACTTAAATCTTCCAGAAGGGACGTCCCTAATTCTGTTTGTTGTTGTTTTTTAATTGTCTTCTATATTTTGAAAAATGTTTTCACTGAGTACAGAATTCCAGGTAGACCATTTTTAAACCATTTTGAGAGCCCCGCCCCATTTTCTTCTGGCTCACCCAATTTCTGATGGTAAGTGCCCTTGTTTTGTTTTTCATAGGTTATATACCTCTTGGATTTTGTGTTCTGTTTTCAGTGGATGGCATGTAACTCGTCTACTTGATTTATTTGCTTTGTTTTTTGTTTTGTTCTGACTTTTTGTGGGTAGGTGCATTTAATGCCTGAAACTTTTGGATCTATATTTATTTAGTTAGTTATTATATTTGGTTATTGTATTATTTAGTTATTATATTCAGATCTATAGTTTTATATTATTTAGTTATTGCATTTAGTTATATTATCATTATTATATTTAGTTATTTATTTAGTTATATTATTTAGTTATTATACTGTTATTATATTTATTTAGTTATTGTTTCTTCAAACACCTTTCTGTCCTACCCTCTCTGTCCTGTCCTCCCAGGATTGCTGCAGGGCATACCACAGACCAGTTCACATTGCCCCCCAACTCCTGTATCCTTGGACTTTTCCTAGGTGGTATGTTCAGCCTGCCTTCAAGTTTGCTCTGCTGTGAGGTTTCCTGGTCCCTCTTGAGCCTATAACAATCTTCATGTGCTGCTGTGCTCCCTCTAAGAACTACCATTTGCTTCCTTCTTAGAGCTCCTACCCCTCTCCTGGTCTTTTTCTTATAGCCCCTTCCTGCTTCTTTCTTAGAGCCCCCACCCTTTCCGGCAAAGATTGCTTAGATCGTACACGCTGCACACCTTTCCCGTTACAGTCTTTAAATATCCACTTGTGTGGCAGTCATTCTTTCTGTGTGTCATTCTTATTGTGGACTGGCACCCTGGACACTGTCTGAGGTAGACATGGACACATCTTTCTTTCTGCTGAGCTATAATGTAGGGTTTAGGTGTGTGTCCCTTCTTGTCGGGAAGTAGGCTAACTTAGATGCTGCTTGTAATGGCATCCCCAGGGTACAAGGAGCTTCAAATATCTCTATTGTAACTGAGCAGGCCCAGGTTCTAAAGGCGCTGGTTACAGGTTCTGATGTGAGTGCCTTTCCAGCTCTTTCCCCTGAGCTGGAGGACGTTTTCCTGCCGTTTCATTTCAGCTGCGGCAGATTTTCCTGGTTTCTTAAGTGCAGCAGGTTTTTCACGCCCGTTTCTCTGCAAAATGAGACTTTTGTTCCAAAGGAGAGAGGCAAAGGACTCGCCTGGGTATAGATAGCCTCGTAGCCTTTTTGCATCGTTGTTTCCCTCCTCTGGGAAACACAAAGGAAATTCTCTCAAGAGTCTCCCCTATCTTTCTAGGCAGTGGAGAAAAAGCTCACGCTGAGATATTTGGGTTCCCGTGAGGCACCGGGGGCTTCATCTTGCTCCTTCATTCCTCACATAACCTCCACCGACATCTCTATTACTCCGTCTCGCTCTTGGCCCCCGGGCCTGGTGGCTTTCCCCATAGCTAAGCAAGCTCATCTCCTTACATGGTCCCGTTTCTCTCTAGATCTGGGGCTAGGTGGTCATCCCGCAGCTTCGTGGAGAGCACCTCTGCCCTGTCTGCTTCCTTCCCTACTGTGTGGGAGGGCCACTTCTCCCAGCTCCGCACACCCACCCTCGTGTTCCTAATGCACACGCGGAGCCTCGTCCTGATTTGCTTTCCATTGCTATGATAAACACCACGACTCAAGGCGACTTGGGGGAAGCGACGGTTTATTTGGTTCACACTTCCATGTCACAGTCCACGCGAGAAGTCTTATCGCAAGAAGTTGGGGAAAAGAACTCAAGGCAGAGATCGGGAGGCAGGAACCTAAGCAGAGGCATGGAGGGATACTGCTTTCGGGCTTGCTCCCCGTGCTCGCTTAGCCTGCTTTCTTACATAACTCAGGACCGTCAATCATTCAATAGCCCAGCAAACATGCCCGAGAGGACAATCTGGTGGAGGCAATTCTTCAGCTGAGGGTTCTTTTGCCTAAGTGACTCTAGTTTGTGTCAAGCTGATGAAAAAATAAACAACCCGCCCAACCCGTATTGTTTGGGGGGGAGGGGGAGTGGAGATCTCATCTTATTTTTCTCTTCCATTTAAATTCGTGATCACTTGAAAGTATTTTAGGTACCCCACACCTTCACAGAGTTTTGAGCATGCAGAGATGAAGACTCTGTGGTTAAGAACACGTGCTGCTCTTGCAAAGGACCCAGATTCAGTCCCCAATGCACACACATGGTGGCCCACAAGCATCAGTAGTTCCAGATCCAGGGCCAACGCGCCCTCTACAGGCTTCCATGGGTACTACACACTTATGATGCCCATAAACTCACATGGATACACACATTTGCATAAATAAATCTTTATGGTTTTGATCAGTTGAAAGTATTCAAGGGACCCCCACACCATCCCTCCTTAGCCTCCACTCTGAAACCCTTCAACCCACCTGAGTTTTGAAATAGCCTGTCAGCGGGGCCCTTCACTCTGTTTCCATTAGGCTAAGTTTTCCATCAGCCTTTGTTATCAAGAGTGTTTCCTAATTTGTCTTTCCTTTTGCTTCTTTGGAACCTTTCAGGTTGTGAAAGTGTTCCCTTTTCCTTCCTACGTGTGAATGAAATAATTGGTGTTTTAAGCTCCTCTTTGTGTTTAGAGCCTTGCCAAATGCAGCCAGCAGGCACTGTAAGCCTCTCCCCCTCCACGCTATCCTCAAGAGCTGTGTGTTTGTGTCCCATTTCCCAAATCACCACATGTGACAGCCACGCCAAATGCTTTGCCGTATTCTGACACTCTGTTCCTTCTGCCCAGCGTCTACAGCACCCTCCATGCCTGCTGGAGTTTGGATCTGAAACATCCCCCAAAGACCAGGTGCAAAAGGTTTGTTCCCCCAGGCAACAGCATTACTGTGAGGTGATGGAGCCTTTAGTAGGTGAAGCCTATCGGGAGGAAGTTAGGTCATTGGCGGTGTTCTGGTCTGCTTTTTCTATTGCCATGATAAATATCGCAACCAATAGCAGCTTAGAGAAGAGAAGGTTTTTCTTTTTCCTTTCTTTGCTTCTTTCTTTCTCTCTTTCTTTCTTACTTTTTGTTTTGTTTTGTCTCGTTTTGATAGTTTTTTTTTAAGACATGGCTTCTTTGTGTAACAGATCTGGATGTCCTAGAACTCTTTATAGACCAGGCTGGCCTCACACTCACAGAGCTCTGCTTGCCTGTGCCTCCTTGAGTGCTGGAATTAAAGCTGTGTGCCATCATGCCCCACTGGTTGTGTGTGTCAGTTACATTGTTGGTGTTGGTGGTGGTGTTGTTGTGGTGGTGGTGGTGGTGTTTATTTGTTGTTGCTGCTGTTGTTCATTTTGTTTTTATTTTCTCAGAACTGAACCAGGGCCTTGGCCTTGCTAGACAATCGCTCTAACACTGAGCTAAATCCCAACACCCAAGGTTCACCCTGCCCCCCTTCTTACAGCCCCCTAGTCATAATCCATCACTGGGGGAAGTCAGAGCAAGAACTAAGCAACAGGACAGGAACCTGGAGGCAGGAGCTGAAGCAGAAGTCATAGAAAAATGGTGCTTAATGGCTTGATCAGCCTGCTTTCTCATACTACCCAGGACTACCTTCTGCCTTTGTTAGGGTTTGCATTGCTGAGAAAAGACACCATGCTCAAGGCAACTGTTATAAAGGACAATATTTAATTGGGGCTGGCTTACAGGTTCAGAGGTTCAGTCCATTATCATTGCAGCAGGAAACATGGCAGCATGCAGGCTGAAGAAAGAGCATGAGTTCTACATCTTGATCCAACTACAGCAGGAGAGACTGTCTCTGGCCAGGCTTGAGCATATATTTGAGATCACAAAGCCCATCTGCATAGTGAAACAATTCCTCCAACAAGGTCACACCTCCTAACAGCACTACTCCCTGTGGGCCAAGCATATTCAAACCACCACACCTTCTCAGGGGTGAAAAGCAAAAGCTCATAAGCACAGGAGACATGTCCCTGAAGAGGATAAGTGGGACTCTGGTCTCCTCCTCCTCTTTATTCCTGACTCTACCCTGATATGAGGTGCACAGGGTCACCACACACCAGACCTAACTGTGCTGAGTAGCTATAAAATGAAACCTCAACCATTAGAGAATAATAAACCTTCCTTCCTTATAAGTTCACAGTCTCTGGTATTTTATCACAGTGCTAAAAAGCCAACTAGCATCCAACCCAACTATAGACGATGCTCCATGTATTTTAGATGTGTGGTTTTTTTTTTTTTCTGATGCGGACTTCCATACCAGTCAAGGAGAATGTCCTGTGTGATTTCCTACTTCCATCATGGGTAGCTGGCTGAGGGCTTTGCTTTGGCCCCTGTTGCCTAGAGTCCTTCATGTTTCTACCTTATATGTGGTATCCCTAAACCCCCCCTTATATTGCACTCAGAATCTCAAATGATTTTGACATACCATTTCACCCAACAGACAGAGCCAAAGGGATCACAGACATTAGTACCTGCGGCCTTAGGACCTTAGGACCAGAACTTGAAGTCCTCCTGACCTTGGAGGCTTGCTCAGAGGGGAGCTTGTAACCAAAGTGAGGTTTGCACACCTGAGCCTCCTTTGCAGTATCATGACAATATCCCTCTCTAGTGGTCTAGGAACTGTGAGAACACAATCATAGAATTGGCAGGAGCTGTTGGGTACTCAGAGCATCACCTGACGAGGTCTCTACTAAAATGCAAGACAGGGGAGATAAGAGAAGGGGAAAGTGAGAAGAAGAGGGTAGTTTCTGAGCCCATCCTTCCCTGGTTCACTGAAAGACGTGGTTACAGTAAATGTCTTCTCAGCCCCAGATGGATGCTGTTAGATACACCTGCTAGAATCTTGAGCAACGTTCTGCTGTTCTGGAGTGTGGTCCATTCAGTGTTTATGCCTGGCACTTCCCCTATCCCAACCAGCATGCTTGGAGGAGACCATCTTAGAAAGACGGAGAGAGAGAAAGCTCCCACATGCCCTGGATAGAGCAAGCAGGTCAAAGATCCCGTGTGATAGATATGCAAGATCAACCTGAGGCCTTCAGGTTTAAAAGGTACCCAATCAATAGGAAGTCATTAAAAATCAATCCTCTGGCAATGAAAGTTCCCATTTGCTCACTAGCTGGCCACTAGCAGCCTCCAACGCTGGAATTATTTCCCATTGATATGCATAGCATATGCCAATTTAAATTTATTGAAGCACTTCATGTTTGGTTTTTTTTTTTTTAAGTGCTTAAATTTGGAAAAGATGAGTTTTATGGGCCAGGCTAGTGAAGAATGATCAGAGGTGTTAAAAATGTGATGCACTTTTTTTTGTCATTTACAAAAGGTTAAAGAGTGGGGTTTATGAAATTCTCGATGATTTAAAATCACAAGTTCACTTTAGTACAAGGCAGTATCAGAATCTGAGAATCCCTGGAGATGTGGTGTTCAGGCCTCTCTAGAGTAACAAAACTAATAAGGTGAGTATATATATGCATATATGCACATATAAACATATACAAATATGCATATATGCATATATACATATACATATACATATATGCGCATATGCATATATACACATATACATGTGTGCATATATGTGTATATACATATATACATGTGTGCATATATACATATATACATGTATACATATATGCATATACACATATACACACATACACACATACATACATATACACATATAAACACATATATACACATATACACATATATATACACACATACACACATATACATATATACATACACACATATATACATATGTACATATATACATATATGTGTGTATATGTGTGTGTGTGTGTGTGTGTGTGTATACACATACATATATATCAAACCCAGGACTGTTACAGTGGCTTACAGAATGTAGTCCAGCTAGTCTAACAGTGTTTTTCTCCCAACAGAAAGTTCAGAGTCCAGGAAGACTGGTATCTGCTGGTCTTCGGTGTACACTGGAATCCTGAGGAAGTAGACTGTAAAGCTAGCGAAGAAACGGACTTTGAGGTGAGAGCAAGCGCTTCCTCCTTCCATGTCCTTTATATAGGCTGCCATGAGGAGGCGTGGATCAGATTTAGAGTGGATTTTCCAACCTTGAGTGATCCAGATTTAAGACGGGGTTCCCCACCTCAAAAGAACTCATCAGCTGAATATGCCTCGCAGGTGTGCCCAGCCACTTGGGTTGTCAGTTCACTCTAGCTGTAGTCAAGTTGACAACCAAGAATGGCTTCCACACATGGTTTACCCTCTGGCTTGCCCACAGTGATCCTCAAAACTTAGACCTTGTCCCCAGGGTAGTCACCCAAAAGAGCATTTAAAAGTCAATTCAAGGTTTCTTTCAAATGTACTTATTTAATTTACAAGCGATGTGGGTTTCCTGTAAGCATGATATTACGGTGACTCCAAATATTTAGCAAGACTCACATTCTTAGAAGAATTCCACTCTGTCAAATTAAAACTCATTTAAAAAATTTTGAAGTGATTTTAATTGGTCTTCTCTTCAGGCTGGAGGGGGAAAAAAATCTTACTTCACTTTTAAGAACATTAATTTTTTGTTTTGCCCTGCTTGTTAAAGACGCACGTGTAAAGTTAGTGTAATCAGCACTGTGATTTCAGGAATCTTAATCTCACACAGTAAACACTGATCAACCTGCAGAACGCCAGATTTGCTGGGAGCGGGCAAGAGCGCCGCTGCTTCTTTAGTGGGGCTGAAGCTCCCATGTGCTTCACAGAGGACCAGGATGCTCAGGCAGCCGCAGAGGAAGCAGGGCGCCGCCCTTCTCTGGAGCGAAGAGAGGCAGGGAGGATCTGCACGGGACTGGAGGGCACCGAGGTGGGCCTCCTCTTCCCACCTCCTCTTCAGTTTGGCCTTCTGTATCCACACTCTTGTCTTTGAATTTTACCTGTAATAACTCGTCATAACGATCCCTGATCCTGAATGTGACTTAGCACAGGTGCTGGTGCCTACGTGTGCTGATCTTGTCCTTAGAGAGAGAGAGAGAGAGAGAGAGAGAGAGAGAGAGAGAGAGAACGTTCATTGTAAAAAAAAGATAAACTTTTCCTTTCTGTAATTACCCATTGAAAATACTCACATGTTGACCTGGAGAAGTGCTCAGCCAGTAAAAAAATTGCTTGTGGCCGAATCCGATAACCTGAGTTTCATTCCCAGGACTCGTATGAAGGATCAGAAAACAGACGCCACAAAATTATCCTATGACCTCTGCTCATTGGCCACAACACACGCATGCACACACACACACACACACACACACACACACAATTAAATTCATCTTAAAAATGCACATGTTCCGTGGGTGATCAAACATGTTGCACAAATGAAGAAAGGTATGTAAACGTAAGGACAGAGATCTGTCCAACACAGTTATTCAGGCAAGGAGAGTCGACTCTCCTTGCCTGAATAACTTACCAACTATTATTTATTCTCTCATTGATTCCATTTTTGAGTCTTTACTATCCGCTCGGGCTGACCTAGAACTCGTGATGTAGTTCAAAAAAGAGCTTGAATTCCTAATCCTTTTGCCTCTGCCTGAGGCGGGCTGAGTTAGAGGCATGCACCAACGTGCTTGGCTCGGTGCCTGGGATTCCCCTTCTGGTGTGTGCTTCTTCTTAAACTCCCACGGGTTTCTGGAAGCATGGATCTGCCTCACAAGGGCTCAGCACCTCACAGACACGAAGATCCCTTCTTTGTCATGATACCGGGAAGCAGACTTCGGGGTCTCCGTCCTGGGAGCTAGGGTACCTCCATCCTCTTCTTTCTTACTACCAGATCCTTGAGATGCCTGCTGATAGGACAGAAAGGAAAAGGAAATTACATCCAGCGAATCACTTTATCAAGAAAATTCCTCAAGAAATTGGTTGTTACCTGCAGATAACAACTGGTTTGTTAGCTAATAGCCAGGGGCAAAGCCAAGGCCGGTAACAGCTCCAGCTGTCCAGTCGTTAACTGCGGTAAAGGCCGATTCTGAGGTGGTTATTGCTGTGATAAAATGTCCTCAAAAGATTATAACAGCAATAGTGTATAGGAGAAAAAAGTCTTAGTGGCCCTGGTATGACTGGACGGCTGCGTTTGAAAAATTGGCCATTCCCCGGCGGTTCATAACCGATTTTCCACCAGTCAAAAGCAAGTTGTGCTCTGTTAGGTTTATTGTACAAGGCAATAAAAATATTGGCCAGGTTAAACTGTCAGCGTGCTGTGGCGTTAACCATTCTTTTACTGTGTTTAATTTAAGCATTACGATGATTCATTATGGAAGAACGTGTCCCATGCAAATGAACAGACATCGGGTGTCAAAAATATGCACGGTGTTTTTTTTTTTTTTTAAGCAAAATTAATTTTTATTTGACAGCTTCTGTGGGCGGAAGGACATCGGAGATGTGACAAAAAAGTGTACAGAACTTATACTTTTTTTAAATTGCCATGGCGTCTCTGTGAGGTTGAGTCGTGACAGTGCGGTTTCCCTGGGGTGTCTGCCTGCTGTGTGTGAGATAAAGTGTCTGCTTGGGGCGCGTGCTACCCAACAGATGCCTTCCAGAGGGACACAGCTCGGGGATCCACCTGGTGCTCCCAGGGCCAAATGAATTCCTGCCTCACAAACCTGGGCCTTTTGCTCTTTTCCGGAGGTCTTCCACACATCTGGCGCCAGATGACTCTGGTGTGGCCTGACCCAAGGTTGACCTGTCAGATCAGGCTGGTGGGCGAGCTTCCAGGAACAGCTGTGACCATCTCGGAAGGGCCAGCCAGCAGTCAAGGTAACAGATGACCAGGCTCCACCTGCTTGTAAGGGAGTCAAGAGTCTACCTTGAGGCTAGGATCTTCTCCACATGAATTCCTGCAACCCTATTAGCTGTGGGACCTCCTTATCAAAGCCTATGGGTGCTCGAGCTAGCTGCTTGATGCCTAAATCAAGGATGTGGCTGTCACTGGTCGTGGAGGCATCAGATAGAAAGCTAATGTGATTCCTGGCCCTGGCCAAGAGAGAAAAGTCTACACTCAATTCTATCTACCCCTTCCATGGCACACAGTGAGCGCTTACTGTCTCAGATAAGAACAAGCGTTTGACAGCCCTCGCTGTCCTCCCCTACTACTGCTCCTTGAGCAAACAAACAAACAAACAAACAAACAAAAAGATCCTCCTTTTGGTTCCCGGACACCACACGTATCCAGTTCCCTTCAGAAGCAGGCAAGCTGGAAAGTTCCATGCTCTACCCACGTGCACACACTTCCTAGAGCCTTCTCAGAAGCCTAGTCTGCCTGAGGGCTGCAGCTGTGACTCTGCATCCAGGCTCCTGTTTGGGGCAACTTCACATCACTAGACTCTGTCCCTAATACACTAACATCCACCGGCTACCCAAGGGCAAGGTGTCCAGCATCTGAGTAGACTGCTGGAGGTGCCCCAGAAGGGACCCCATGCACCACGTCCTCCTGTCAGCAGGATCTGCATGGGTTCAAACAGGGTCCCTGCTTTTTTGTTCCCTCAAAGCACTCAGGCCAACCCAGGTCGTATGTTGGACTGAAAACAGCTCCTACTGGCTCCCTAGAAGCTCCATCTACTTTCCTTTCAGGAGGCCACATGGTCCTACCTCCATCCCGAGCGAGCCCAGAACACTCAGATTCCACAGCCTGGGAGGATCCCTTGCAGCCTCTGGGCTCTGGGAAACAATGTCAACACACAGGCACCCGAATATCCACACAGTCATCTGCCCACTCTCTCATCAGACACACACACACCGTATTGTATGTCCCTGCATCTTAGTCAGCCAAGCTGCCGTCGCAAAGCTCTGTCGCCTGGGGCTCAGGCACACCTATTCCTCACAGTTCTGAAAACTGAAAGCCCAACATCAAGGTTCTGACAGACCAAGATGCAGGCTGGCTGAGAGGGCTCCTCCCAGAATGACGCCCCAAGAGGATCATATATTGACACCTAGTCCCTGTTGGTGGAACTGTTCTGGAAGGATTGAGGGGTGTGACCTTGTGAGAAGAAGTATATCATTGAGGGCAGGCTTTGATATTTCAAAAGGCATTGTTCCCAGTGTGCTCTTCCTGACTCCCACTGGAAATTGGAGGGCGTGAGCTCTCAGGTGTCCCTGCCACCAGGCCATTGCTCTGCCATCATGGACTCCAACCCTCTGAAACCCTAAGCCCAGTTAAACACCATCTTTTAGAAGTCGCCTTGTTCGTGCTCTTTCATCACAGCGATAGAACAGTAACTAAGACACAGATGAATGCCTTCTTGCTCTGCCTTCTCATCCCAGGGACAGTGATCCTGTTCTTGGCTCTGTTCCTGTTGTTATAAAGATCCCATGCCCATCATCACAATCTTTCCTAAGGTCAGTTACCTGCCATGGGCGCCATCCCCAAACATAGTTGTTCTGGGAGGCGGGGTTTCTGCATATGAATCTGGGAGACACCAACATTCGGTTCATATAATCCGTGTGAGTGTGTGTGTGTGTGTGTGTGTGTGTGTGTGTGTGTGTGTGTATACTATATCTGCACAGGTACATGTACACACAGACACTCACACTCACCTGCACATCTACACATTCACATGCACAGCCATAAGACCATATACGCTGACACACAGAGCTTGTGCACATCTTCTTATAAAATTGAGGAGTGTTTAATGAGCACAGATTGAGTGGCCAGATTGGTGCACACTCAGCCCCTTAAAAGCCCGGTTTTGGCAACACAGCACCCAGTGAACATGATGGATTTACTAACCGTAACCCAGGTCTATGGTTGTGTGTCAGCTGGCTTTTGGTCTGTGACAAATACCTGAGGAAACCAACATAGGTTGTTAGTTTGGTTTTTGTTTTGTTTTGTTTTGTTTTGTTTTGTTTTGTTTTGTTCTGTTCTGTTTTTTGTTGTTTGTTTGTTTTTTAATTTTATATATGAGTACACCATAGCTGTCTTCAGACACACCAGAAGAGGGCATCGGATCCCATTACAGATGGTTGTGAGCCTCCATGTGGTTGCTGGGAATTGAACTAAGGACCTCCGGAAGAGCAGTCAGTGCTCTCAACCCCTGTGCCACCTCTCCAGCCACTGTGAATCGCTGTTTTAATCGGTGCTATGACTAAATCCATGGCAGGAAACACCTTACGTGAGGGAGGCTTGCTTTGGCTCATAGTTTGGGAGTGAGGGGGAGCCCGTCCTTTAAAGGCTTGAGGGCAAGAGCGGTTTCGAGCTCGGGCAAGCTGGGGCAGGAAGAAGAGCAGAGAACTGTGCTCAGCTGGCTTTCTCCTGACTTCACCTGTGTTTCATACGTGTCTGTGTCCACATACATGTGCACATTCACATGTGTGTGCCTGCACCTGCAGACAGGAAGCGTGATTGACAGGCGTCAGAGCTGGGTGCTTCTCACACTATTGGCTAGAAACTTTCTCTATTCTGCACATGAGTCTAGGAGGGGCAAGGGGCTCTGAGACCTCTACCCTCAAGCTCTCAGGGACAAAACTCTGCTCCCACCCGCAGCAGGTAAGCCTGGCAGGCAAATGGCTCCTTGTCTGCTGAGCGATTTGACATAAAACTGAGAATCCAGGGTGCCAACGGTCACGGCTCATCCTCATCTCATTGTTCGTTTTACAGACCGTGATGCTTCCTATAGCACGGAAGCTGCAAGAGCCCTCGCCCTGGTCCCTTCAGACCTCACTCTCCGGACAGTGCTCCCTCGCACTGATGTTCTATGCTCTAGCCATGTCTTCCCAGCAGGGGCCAGTGTTCTGGAAGTCAACCTCCAGCCAGCCCCAGAGAAGCACTGGTGAAGAACTGGACAGCGACCATGCCTCGCAACTTGTGCTACAAGGTTCCTTGGTGGCCCCTGGAGGTGGCCTTGGTCAGGTGATGCTGCGCGTTTGCTCATGGCTCTTCCAACGCAAAAAGAACACACCACTTGGGCTGGCCTTTGCTCTGGCATCCCTTTCAAAGCACCTGTCACCTCTCCCCACATTTTTCTTTCACACACACACACACACACACACACACACACACTATTTTGTGTCTTTGTGAACATAACACCAAAAAGAGATGAATGAAGTGATATAAAATTCTTATTGTTTATTCTTATTTCTGGCCAACTCGGTGTCGTAGACAGGAAAGCACAGCCGTAGACAAGTCTGTATGATGTACTTCAGCACAGTGGCTTAGCACAATTGACTTCAAGAACATGTCACCCACAAACATAACTAATCTTCTGTTTACACGGAGAAGCAAGAGTTAGTGTTATGTCCCCCAAAGAAAGCTCATCCTGTTTCAGATTTAAAGCACCATTTCCCCCAGAGCCTTGGGTGGCAAGCCTGTGCTTGCACGTCTCCACACACACAAAAAAAACCCACCAGGTCCCCATTCTCCTAAGTTCTCAAAGGCTGCGACTGACTAATTCTGTTCTTCTGTAATTGCTAAATCAAAAGAATTTATTATCCCTGAAACTTTAAATGGGAAGGAAATAAGAGGAGGAGGTTAGCACTGAACCTTAATAATGATAAAATTCAACCATGGTCGGCCGCCTGCAAACCCATAATCCCCATCCAGGAGAAGATGGCAAACGAGAGAGGTGGGCTGCTCTGAACCAGCACAGCCATGTCGCTCTCCCATTTGGTCCGAGCAGCTGAAGCCGGCTCCTTCCAGGAGGGAGAGAGAGCGGCACTGTTTTTCTGCTACCTGCTTAAATGGAGCCTAATTCCTCTTATTTTGCTGTAATTAATTTGGCTTAATTCTCTCTCCCCTTGTTAGAGGCTTCTTGCCATATTCTGGGATTTTAAAGATCACCCTGGGATAGAAATAAAAGGGAAGAGAGAGGGGGTGGGGGCCGGAGGAGGGAGAGGGGGGAGAGCAAGGAGGTGGAGGAACTTGGCTTCACAGTGTTGCCTCAGCAATCGGAAAGGCACCCCTTTGGGGTTGGGACCCCAGGCTCAGATGCGGCTAAAACCAGTGCCTGGCTAGGGTTGTATTCACCCACAGAAATGCTCCCAAGGCAGGGTTTGAGAAAGTTAGTATTTTTGTGTCCACGTTGGAATTCCCTGCTGAAGACATACTGTCTATGGGTTCCCCTCCGGAGGCCCAGAACACCACAGCAGATCCAACCCACCCTCAAGGATTGGGCAAGCTGTAGGTGAGCCCCCTCACAGACAGGTTGCCACACGGAGCCTAGAGGTCACCATGTGAAGCAGCAAGAAACAGGTGCATTCCCTATCCTCACGCTAGGGTGAAAATAAAACCCTCTTTGAACCTGCCAGGTCTGACCTCTCTTTCCTGAGCCCAGGTTGTTAGAGAGACAAGTCTGTTTCCTCCATCTTGGCTTACATCTTTCACACTCAGCTACCCTCTCTCACTCTGAGACCCCGTGGCCATGCCTCATAACTTCTGTCCGGCCCAGACTACTCGCCTGTGCTGTCCGGGTTTGGCCACGCCCCACTTGGCCACGCCCTCCCACAACGTCATCTCCAGAACAAGCAGCCTCTCCCTGCAACACACTCCTAATCTTATCCCAAGTCCACTTCTGCTGGTCAGCAGGCCCAGCCTGGTTTCCAGCTGCCTAGCACCTGTTTGTTTTTTAATTTAAAAAGCTATTTATAAAAATTAACTTCGCGTGCGCATGTGTATGAAGTGTCTATGCACAATGGCCTGAGCCTGTGCACACCGGGGGAGCCAGAGGGGAGTATTCAGAGTCCTCCTCTCATTCTCCACCTTATTCCTTGGGAGGCAGAGTCTCTCTCTGAACCTGGAGCTTGCATCGTCCAGCTAGGCAGCAGCCATCAAGGCCAAGCGGTCCATCCCCCTGTCTCTGGGGTTACAGACGTGAGACAGACTGTGGCCGGCTTGTTCCAGGGATGCTGGGATCTGAACTCTTTCCTAGCAAGCACTCTCAACCACTGAGCCATCTCTCCAGCTGCAGGATTTTACGAGTGTATAGTCATAAATGTATATGACTGTATACGCGTATACGTCACAAGGATAAGACAATGACTTTCAAACAACATTTTTGCTCAGGTGCACAGTGTACTTGGTCACCCCGTTTGTCTTGTGCCCCTCCCTCCTATTGAGCCCTCACTCTTCCACAGTAGCTCCCCTTCCACTGCTATGCCTCGTCTGATTTTTTTTCCTAAAGCTGGACTCTAAATATGAGGAAAAGCACAAGTCTTTTTTTTTTTTTTTTTTTTTTTTTAATCTCCCCGAGTCTAGCCTATTTTGTTCAGCATCATGATTTCCGGCTCCATCTATTTTCCTGAAAAAAAAAAAAAAAAAAAGATGGCATGATTGCCTTCTTCTTTGTGGCTGGATAAAAGTCTGTTTATATTTGTGCTGCATTTCCTGCAGCCAGCCACTGAGCACTTAGGCGGCTCTGTGACTTGACTTTCGTAAGCTGTGCAGCAATCGACAGGAGTGCTCACACATCTGTGTCGAGTGCCTTCTATTCCTTCAGGCATATGTCCCAGATGGGTGAGTTGGATCATGGTGTTCCTAGGTGTCTTGGTTACTCATCTTAACAGTTGCAACAACAAATTACCCTACAGGAGTAACTAGAGTGCAGCCCAATGTGGTGGGAGGTCATGGCGAAGAGCTTGAAACAGTGAATCGCATTCATCCACAATCAGAAAGCAGAGGGAACGTCATGCTCTTTCTAGGTTCACTTTCTCCTTTTTCTTTAACTCTAGCCCATGGGAAGTTACCTCCCACTATTAGGTTGGGCCTCCTGGCTTCAGTTAACCTAATCTATATGGACCTCATAGGCACCCAGAGTCTTGTCTCTTTGGTAATTCTAGATCCAGTCAAGCCAACAGTATTAACGGCATGGGTCTCTGAGACCTGCCAGGGTTCTAGGTTCTTAGCAAGTTAATCAAGGGACTGAAGAAGTCTTCCCAGTTGACTGTTAAAGGCTTGATTCCAAAGACAACTGTCCATCCCATTCATCCATCCATCCATCTATCCCATCAATCCCTATATCCATCCATTCATCAATCCATCCATTGTCTCAATCCCTCTATCCATCCATCCATCCAATTCATCCATCCATCCCATCCACCCATCCACCCACCCATCCATCCATCCTATCCATCCATCTATCCATCCATCCACCCACCCATCCATCCATCCATCCTATTCATCATCTATGCATCCATCCATCCATTTATCCATCCCATCCATCCATTCCATCCATCACCCATACACCCATCCATCCCATCCATCTATCCATCTACCCATCCATCCACCCATCCATCCATCTATCCATCCATCCTATTCATCCATCTATGCATCCATCCATCCATTTATCCATCCCATCATCCATTCCATCCATCACCCATACACCCATCCATCCCATCCATCTATCCATCCACCCATCCATCCACCCATCCATTCATCCCATCCATCCATCCACCCATCCATCCATCCATCCATCCTATCCATCCATCTATCCATCAATCCACCCATCCATCTATCCATCCATCCACCCACCCATCCATCCATCCATCCATCCATCTTTCCATCCATCCATCCATCCATCCATCCATCCATCCCATCCCATCCAACCATCCAATCTTCCCATCCATCCATTCCCTCTCTCCAGTCTCAGGAGCCCTGCATTCTTTTCTGGCCATCTTTTGCATGAGTTTAGGAAGAGGGAAAAGATGATCCCTAAGGTGAGGGTTGGTTGCATCCTTACCCTGACTGACAGATGGGCTGTTATGCAACTTTGGACATCCTGTACAGGAATAGACATATATCCCATACTTTTAAGCCATACACAGAAGATGATGGTAAATAGAGGGGTTTCCTGATAAGTCATTTCAAGGACAGATTATTTCTCACTGTACTTATTATACCCAACCCTAGATGGTTTGGGCAGACCTTGTTTAACTCTCTACCAGAAGTGCTTGACCACAAAGTACCCTCAGGAGTCTGGGATGTTGCAAGTTGTGCAAGCTCCCAGGACATATTTTTTCAGAGGTCGTTCCCTATACTGCCTGTCTGTGTATATCTATTTTTAGACTTTTGGGGAACCTGCATACAGATCTCCATAACTGGTCAACAGAGTTTATATTTCCACCCACTGTGTATAAGGCTCCTTGTTTCCCGCATCCTCATAAGCACATTTGCTTTCTCGGAGAATTCTGGCTGGAGTCGGGAGGGATCTCAATGTAGCTTTGATGTATACCTCTTTGATGGCAAAGCAGTTCGTGCCTCCATGTCTTCGAAAGGTGCCACTGGAGACTGTAAGGTGCTTGGGGAGGGGGCTGCAGCCATCTGCAGATGGTCTCATCAGTCCCTCTATGCAACACCCATGTGGGGCAGCAGTGCCGGTGGAACTTGGCAGAGAGCAGCAGGGAAGAAGGGCAAGCTGATGGTTTGGAGGGGCGATCAGGCAGCTCCCTACCTCCCTCACCTCATACGTGTCCTTCTTAGAAACCCTAGGCACCTTCTCCACTCTCTCAACTTCCATCTCACCGCACCCTCATCAAACCTCATCAGACTGCGAGCATCTGCTGGGCATTGCCCAAGGACTCTAGGTGGAAAGTTCAGCCCTGTCCTTCGTCCTCAGCACAACCACAGCCTCGTTGTTGGCTTTTGAAGCCCCATGCCCACTCTCTTGTAGAGCCTCTACCCTCTGTCACCTGGATAAAGTCCTCACCATCTCATGGACACCTGCACACTCATGGTCTCTGGTGACTGCATCTACCTTCTCGGAAATGAACAGTAATGGCTGTCCTTTAATTGTGTGATTAGCTGACTAATATTTCTGCCTCTACTTTTCTTAGCCCGGGGCCTGCAATAGGGCCTGACAAGGAGAAGTTACTCGATCCAGTTAATGTTTAAAGCCCATTGGCACAATGAAAATTAGAGAATAAGATAATATTTACAACACAGATAATGGAGAAGTGTCTGATACTGGAATGGTTCTATCAATATATAAATATGTTAAATTACTTGTGTGGGGGCTGGAGAAAGGCCTCTGTGGTTAAAAGCACTCATTGCTCCTGCAGAGGACTCAATTCCTAGTACCCATATGGTAGCTTACGACCATCTGTAACCCTAGTTCCAGGGGATCCTATGGGCATTCTTAAGGAGTGGACACACGCAGGCAAATATTCATACACATAAAGTAAAATAAACAAATCCTTTTCGGTTTTTGAGGAGGAAGGGCTTTATTTCACTTATATTTCCATACCACAACCCTTTATCAAATGGCATTAGGGTAGGAACTCAAAAAAATATGGAACGCTTCCCAAATTTGTGTGTCATCCTTGTGCAGGGGCCATGCTACTCTTCTCTGTATCCTTCCAACTTCAGTATGTGTGCCGCCGAAGCGAGCACACGAATCTTTTAAAGAGTTGCCTTCTTCAACTTTTCCAGGGATATTTGTTTATTTTCGTATTATGTGGTGAGTGTTTTACTTGCATGAAAGTGAGCACCATGTGCATGCAGGGCCCACAGAAGCCAAAGGAGGGCCTTCAATCCCCTGCAACGGGAGTCACGGACAGTTATGAGACACCATATGGATACTTGGAATTGAACCTCGGTTCTGCATAAGAACATCCAGAGCTCTTAACCAATGAGCCATTTCTTCAGCCCACCTGACAAGAGCCAATTTAAGGGAGGAAAAATCCTCTGGGCTTATGGTTCAAGGGACCATATGGAAGGGAAACCAAGGGATTGGGCCAAACCGTGTCTTATCAACTTAGGGAAAGCCGAAGAGAAGAAATACCGTTAAGGTGCCCAGGAACACACGCCTGGGTTTTCAGAAGTCCACACTGGCTGATGGCACATAGCTTCTCCTTCCATGGTGTGTCCAAGGAGTCGTCAGAACCTGCATGTCTTCTACAGATGCTCTTGCTATTTCCTTTTAAAACACCCAGACACAATCCTTGTTATGAAACAAAACCATGTGTGTCTGTAATGGGGGGACGTTCTCCCTATTTTACAGAAATGTCCAACAATCGTGCCTTGAGTCTACTTAATAGAGTCCCTACCAGGCCCACGGCCTTCCCAAATGTAACTTTCTATTGGGCTTTACCCCTGGCCTCAGCTCCAGCTCATGCCTTCTTTCCTCTTCACCCTAATCCGTTTTATATTTTAATGCTATTTTACTGAATGTGTTTTTGTCATCCATAGTAAATGCTTCTGAAATAAAGTAGGTGTGGATCAACAAATAAGCACACATGTCTGCCTGGTGGTATGAGTGTCTCTCCTGCTCCACCACCAGCCAGGTAGGACCAGCAGCCCCACAGAAGGCTGTGAAAATGTCTCTAAAAGACCAGGGAGTAGCCGGGCATGGTGGCACACGCCTGTAATCCTAGCACTTGGGAGGCAGAGGCAGGTGGATTTATGAGTTCGAGGCCAGCCTGGTCTACAGAGTGAGTTCTGGGACAGCCAGGGTTACACAGAGAAACCCTGTGTCCAAAAACCAAAAGAAAAAAAAACACAAAAAACAAAAAAAAAAAAACAAAACAACAACAACAAAAAAAAAAAACAGGGAGTAGGGGCTCTAAGGACCTGAAATGGGGGTAGCAGTGTCATGTGACCATAAAAGAATGGGGAGAACGTTTACTCGGGGCCATGGCCACTACTGAGTCAGTATGGATGGAGGATCATCATTCCTGGCCAAAACTTGACACTGGGATGGCAAGAAATAGAGTAGCTGGGAATGATGGGCGACTTGTGCCTGTATTCCCAGCACTAGGGAGGTAGAGGCAGGAGAGTTCAGAGCTCCAGATCAACCTGATCCTGTGCAACTCTATGTACAAAACAAGATCTAAGGGGAAGGGAGGGTGGTGGGGAGGTGGGGAAGGGAGGGAGATCGGGGAAACAGAATGTGACCAAGCCAACCCTATCTGGGAATAGGCGTAGGTAAAGGAGGAGAGCCTGGTCCCATACCACTGTCCTGGGAAGGTCTACTTTGTTATGGAGGCCACCTGAGCAGCAGTCTCTGTCTGACTGACCATCTCTCTCCAGACATACAAGGAGGAGGGACAGACTAGAAGGGAAAGTTAGCGCAGCCGATTGAATCAGAAGACGCCGCTGTGGGCACAGGGCCAGAGAGTATTCTTGGATGGGACTTTTTTGTTTCCAGTGTCCTATGGAAGCAGCTGCAATTCTTTTTTTAAGTACCATTCCAGCTGACCTTTTGAAAGGAAGGATTTGTATTTCAATAGGAAATCTGCATTTCCACTGGAGGCAGAGGCTCAATTTTCTGTCCTTGGTTGTTCTCAGACAAGCCAATTCTTGGTGCGTGCGTGTGTGTGTGTGTGTGTGTGTGTGTGTGTTGGCAGGGGGGCCATCTGTAAATTTGCTCTAAATCAAAGACAGGACCCCAAGTGTCCATAGAGTGGCAGCCTAGAGGCTGAGGCACTGATGGAGAGAGGGATGGCTCTGTCTGTCATCAGTGCACATAAGGACATCTTGCCGCAGTCATTCCTGGGAACACACAAAAGTAACCAGTAGAGAAATACTGGGGTAGAGACTATGCACAGACCTGGGCATCAAATGGCCTGTGCTTTCACAGGGCAGAAGATGAAGTAGGTACTCATTACATTTCAAAAAGGAAGAGATGGATATTGAGAAATGAATGGAAGATTGTATATGTGAGTAGATGGATTGGAATATAGATGGGTGGATAAGTAGATGCATGGATGGATGGATAGATGGGTGGGGGAGGGGGAAGGGGGAGATTGTTGGCTGGGTGGATGAGTGGATATACAGGTAGGTGGGAAGGTAGAAAGATGGGTAGATAGATGGATGGATGGGTGGATGGATGGATGATGGATGGATGGATGGGAGAATGGATGGATGATGGATGGATGGATAGATGGAAAGATGGATGGATGGGTGGATGGAAAGATGGATGGATGGATGGGTGGGTGGATGGAAAGATGGATGGATGGATGGATGGATGGATGGATGGAAAGATAGATGGAAAGATGGATGGATGGGTGGGTACATGAGTAAGTAGATGGGTAGTAAGTAGATGGATTGGTGGTTGGGTGGATATATATATACATACATATATATATATATGTATACATATACATATATATAATTTGTGAGTTATAGAAAGCAGTTGAGAATGTGACATAAAGAACACTTAACTGTAGTCACAGCAAAGTACTAGAGGAAGGACAGGAAGAAGGAGAGTGAGAGGTAGACAGATTGAGAAACGTGGCTGCCACTTGACTCCTCAGGTTTATACCGTGGTGGACAATGGGCTACACAATATCAGCAAGTGAGCACGGGGCTGTGGCGAAGGCGGTGACCTGGAAGCAGAAGGCTCTGATGTTGCTGACACTTCAGAAGGTGCCACTGGCCTAACACCCAGACCCTAGTCATCTCTGGGAGAAAGTAGGGCCTCTGCTGTCGCCAACTTAGGATTTCCTCGGGGTTAGGAATGACCCACAACCCACAGGGTACACAAGGGAGAAGGGGCAGGGACCACATTTGCCCTGATTCAGCTTAGAAGTTCTTGGCCAGCAGGACACAGGGCTCCAGCACAGGTGCCTGGGCACCGACCCACGAAGGTCTGAGTCCCACACTACCATGGCCTGCAGAGACTGGGGCAAGAACTCTGGACTTGGGGAGTTCTAAACACCTGCCTCATGGGCAGGAGTTAATAGCAGCACAGTGGTCCTCGGGGTGGTGGGAAGATTTAGAGACATCAGTCCCCAGAGGCCCTAGGTCAATTCCTGACACTCGAAAGGGGAGAAGAGAGAAGAGGGCCAGGCTGTAACTGGCTCCAAGTCTCTGTTCATTAACGGTAAAAAATGACGAGGAAAGGCAGAGGGAGCTGATAGAGCTGGCTCTGCTGGGACAACCTGGAGACAGCACATGGGCCCAGAAACCCATTTTTCAGGGACAGTGTGCTCTGTGCCCTCCTGTTGCCATGGTGACCTGGGCATGCAGCAACCCATTGTCGTGGGTGCTGAACTGATTAAGAATCAGGAGGGAGGGAGGGCTGCTAGCCCCATCTCTTCTCCTAAAACACGCCCAAAATCTTTTTTCAGAGATGTTGATTTTATTCTCCGGGAAAAAAAAATTTATTAAACGTAGAATTTTCTGGATAATTGAGAGATGGCTATCACCACTCATATAGGTGCTATCCAAAAGCAGAGGAAGTGGGGGTGGGGCACAGGCTCCCTCCAGCCACTGTGTTGGTTACAGCTCCTGAGAGGTTCCGGTCCTCATCCCTGCATCCGGCCTTGAGGAAGGTCCTCCTAGGACAGGTTTCTCTGACCACACTTGGACACAGAAGTAGCTTTAGAAAGAGATCCCTGGGGTCACTCTCTACAGCCTAGATTGAAAGATGTGTCCATTGAATCTCTGTATCTCCATCAAAGCAGGGACATCAGGCAAAAAGAAAGAACGTAAATTAAATGTATCGATTTTACCCCATAAAAGGTGAGTGCAGGAGAGAGGAGGGGGAAGTGGAGGAACAGGATAAGCTTTCTCTCTTTCAGAGGGATCCGAAAGAGACAGCCGCAAGTCCAGTCCCCTCTCGCCTCTAGCCAGGTGCCTACTGAGTGGCCCTAATGACTTGCTTAGCCTCTCTGAGTCCCTGAAGCAGGAAACGGTACGATATTTTAGCCTTTCAAATCCTTAAGCTCTTGATCGAGAGGTCAAGGCCAAGACTGGGGGTGAGGGGGCACCTTGCAGCGCTGGTCTGTTTTCTAGAGAACATCGACCAGCCCTTGGGCTGAGAAGCCTTCTGAACCAGGAAGGGATTGTCCTTGTCACTCAGTGGGACTCTGGGAACGTTCATGGACAGGAGCTGGAAACCACCTTGGCATTGTGGGGCAGGGTCCAGTATCCTTGAGCGTGCTCGAGGGTTGGCGACGATGCAGGAAACAGGACAGATGTGGAGTCCAACTCTCAATCATCATCCCAGCTGTGGCTGCTGGGGGCCCAAATCTAATGATCACAGGCACAGCAGGATGAGACCCAACCGTGGATGCAGATTTCCAGGGGCCGAAATGGGGTAGTGACTTGGCAAGAGTCCTTCCTGGCTGTGGTCACAGCTTCTGGCTGTCACATGAGAAAAATCTCACACTCTCAGGCTACTCAGCTGATCTGATCTGATTCCCTGACTATCTCTACCAGGATGGGTACGTAGGATCCACACCCAACCAGTCATGGGTGTGGCACCTGGCTAGAGAGATGCAGAATTGTCTCTAGGCCCAACGGAGGCTGCTAAGCTGAAGGATGGAAGCGACTGGCGCATTCTTTGCTACCCAAGAAAGACAGTTTTAAGAGAGCAGAGTTGGCTGGGACATGACCCCTGTGGCACCTTTGGTCCAACTGTGCCTGAAGATGTCACTTAGCCCTCTGTCCTTGTGGTTGCAACCAAGATTCTGCCTTTTCTAACTAAAGGACTCTGGATAACTGTCATATGGCTGTCACACCGTCACACACACACTCCATTCTGGAAAACATTTACATCCAAGCCAAGGGCTGTGAGGTTAAAGAGGAAGACAAAGGTTCAGGGGTGCTGGAGGGGGACAGTCCTCCCTCCCAAAGGCCCCATAGCCAGGGCCCCTAGAGTAAGACCAGGGACCCCTCCAAGGAAGGGAGGGAAGGCCAGCCCTTAGATGAAGGAGGAAAGCATTTAGATAGTTGGTCTCTCTAAAGAATACACAAATAGGGGCGTACCCATGACCAGACTGTGAAGTCCCCAGATATGAAGACAGCAAGGAAAACAGAGTCTTCTTCGTCTGGCGCAGCAAAAACCATTTGGGTAAAAATTAGAGACAATAAAAGACACTAATGTGATTCTTAACTGTTACTCTCAGTCTTGAGGTAGTTAAGGGAGGTAAATTAGGAGGTGCTTTGCGGCTAGCTTCCCCCCCAGAGACTTCGAGGGCCTCCCTAGAGGGAAAGCTGGGCGGGAGTTTTCCACTTAGCCTTTAGGGATTTTCTTTACCCACCCACCCCCTCCAAAAGCAAAGCCTTTCTAATTGGCTGAGCCCTGCAGCTCTTCCCTGTGGCCAGCCCTAAGCCACAGCCCCGAGATGGTCTGCCTGAGTGGGGACACACTTAGCAGTACTGAGGGACAATGGCCCCATCCCTGAATCACGATCTTGCTGCCTGCAGTGGACTTAAGATCCTATCCTCACATTCTCCACACTGTCCCTGTCCCACGTCTGAAGCAGCCCTGGTTATACAAGGTTTGAATCCCTCTAGGAAACACCGCCCAACCCCCCCCATGCTGAGTTGCTGTGTGGATGGACTCTGTCACCAAGGAACCCTCAGTGACCATATCGGGAGGCAAGGGGTTAAGATCTTGAACGTCCTGCGTGGTCTGGGGGTTCCTCCCTTTGCCCTGTTGCTCCTGGGTCCCTCCACTCTTCCAGATAGAGCTAGAGGCCTTTCCCCACAAGCCTGAAGGGAGAGCGGTGGGATGGTCTTTGTCTGTGTGCTAAGACAGAGTGCCCATGGGAGGGCGAGGTACAAGACCAAGGCGAGGGCAGGCTTGGCATCTGGCAGCAGCGTCTCTCTGCTTCTAAGATGCACCTTGAACTTTGCATCTTCTCTACAAGTGGAACGGCGGAAATGGCCACAGAGCAAGGGATCTAGGCTCCCTCTGCCAACTCCTTTACGAATGCACTAATCCCCAAGCGAGGGTGGAGCCCTCAGGACAGAACACCTCCCGGAAGGTCCCACCGTGCTTGAGAAACACTGAATTTTGGAGGGGAACGCATTCAAGCCAGGGTACTTCTTCCCCATTCTCCTTTTTCCCCACGAACTCTACCTCCATGTTCTCCCCTGCCTGCCAAGTCCCTGTTGGCCTCAAACACAGATTAGGACTGAGCGACAGGCCCCCAAACTGGTCTTCCTGATTCAGAATAAGGACAAGACAGGACAGGGTTGTTGTTTTTTTTTCCCCCAGGGTCAAGAAATAAAGATGAAAAATAGAAATAGAAAAGTATGTTCCTGCCCCAAAACCTAGCTTCCTTCTTCCATCCATCCATCCTTCCTTCCTTCCTTTTTTCCCTCTATATAAGGGGAGCGGGGGTTGCAGGGAATCCTGGGAAAATCTTGAGCAGTTGTACAAGACATCCTTTTGAGCATCCCTCCAAGACACTAGGCTTGGAACACAGGGAGAGTAAAAACATCCCCTCGCTTGCTGCAGTTGCCCAGGGGAAAGCTGTAGCAGGCTGTGCCCTCCAGTCCAGAGTCCTCAGCGTGGTCCATAGGTTGCCCCAGACATCACCTACAGAGGAGAGCAGTCACAGCTCTGACAGGCATCTGGGGCAGGTGTTCCTGCTCTGTCCTCCAGCAGATGGAGCCTCTTGTGGGCCGTGAGGCCGTTACTGTATGGGGTAAAGACAGAGAAATGGGCTCAACAGAGAACAGGGAACACCACAGCGATCAGGAGACCCCCTTTCTTTGCTGATGGGAACTGTGGTGGCTCCTGTACGCAGTCTCTCTGTCTTCATTCGTTCACGCCAAGCAAAGGTTGAGACTGAAGAATTAGTAATGGACAGAAGGAGAAGACACACAGAGCCTGCGTGTTGCAGAGGTATCTAGGAGCCTCTACCACTGAGATGCCCAGAACGTGCTCCATATGTGATGGCCCAAAATGTCCCCGGATGTTGCCAAATGCCTCCAAGGGAAGGAGCCGCATACCTGGCCCCACTTGGGAGCCTCTAAAGAGGAAACAACAAGGGAGAACTCCACCGGGAAGGATGGACGGATGCCAGCAGAGACCCAGAGAATCGAAAGGAAGCTTTGACCTTGTTAGGCAGGCAAGGAGGCGGAGAAGCCTCTCCAGGCAGTCCCAGGGCACAGCAGAAAGAAAGGCCCCCCATGGAGTTAATGGCGCAGGATACCTGTACCGCCTTGCTCTGTCTCTTCCTGGTTCGAATTTTATAGGGATGCAGAAAGCAAAGGAATGGAAAGTGACCCTCAGAGTCATCTAGCCAAGATGTCTGACCCTGAGTCTGGCAGAGTCCTCTCTCTCCTCCTCCTCCCCTTTCTGATCTTGTCTTCTCTCTGTCTTTCCAGCTGCCCCCCCCATTCCCCTCATTTTCCCTCTGACCCTCCCCCACAGTCCCCTGTGTGCACAGGGACTCAGGATGTGAGAGGACTCTGGCCTTGACCTTGAAGAACCTTTGCAAGGCGGAGTAGGTCTCTGCCTGGCATAGATCCCACACACAGTAGGCATTTGTGCACCCTGACTATCCTTGACAACGGCTCAGCCCTGCCCCCACCGCCCAGCCAGCAGTCTGGGAGCAGGTGGCTGCCTGTTTTGACAGGGTATTATATAACCCCCTGCCCTTGATGGGTAACAGAAAGGAGAAAATGAGACACGCTGCAACCCACTCAGAGGGACATAGACCAAATCCACAGCTTGGAGTCACCGAGTCTTGGCAGCCGTGAGCAGTTGAGACTTTCCCAAGGAGACTGTAATTGAGACCGGCACTAGGTTATCAGTGGCGGTGCATCTGAAAGGGGAAAAAAAAGGCAAGAAAAATAAAAATTAAAAAAAAAAAATCTGAATTGCTTAGCATCTGAATTGCTTCCCGAAGACACAGAATTTAAACATGATTAATTTTTCGGCTTTTTTGTGAATAAGGGCTGATTAAATGTTTATATTTTCCATCATTTTGCTGAAAGCGTGACTACATTATGCCAGCAGAACTGTACTAACTAAATAATATTTCTGTTACTGTTATTACATTGATTCTGCAGCATTGGGAAACAAGATCTCTGCTATCATTATATCAATCCAAATATGGCATTAGGATCAGCGTGGGCACAAGACACTTCCCTCCCCCTCGTCCCCGTACCTGGAGACCAGTGTTCAACACCTGTGACAGGGAAGGAGGCTCAGGAAAAAGTCGCCTTCGGGAGCGTTTAGAGATGCTGTGTCCAAAAAAAGAGGTGGGCTCCCAGCCCTGTTCCCCACGATTTTGTAAGGCAGCTGTGTCTCCTGCCTACTCCTAGACAGTGCCCCCCCCAGAAAAAACAAATATGCCACTTCCTGAATGCAGCTCCCAAAGGTAGCCCCCCGTCCCTCCCCCCAGGAGGGTGAGGGCTCAGTCCCGGGGACGCCTAAATTTAGATTACAAAGATGCTGTCGACACTGTCACCCAAATACCGCGTGCAAAAATAAGATGAAATATATTTTGACCGGTTTATAAAAAAAACAATCTGACATAAAGTAATATTCATCTTTGATGAATCCAATATTCTTATGGAATGACATTAGGCGGTGTCTATTATATCTTTCATTGTGTTCCCATCTGCCCTTTTCAGGAGCTAAATTATGTGCATTAGTACGTAAATGGGCTAATGCCTCTCAGTATTTAGAGGACTGCACGCCGTGAATACATTCTCTGCTTCGAGAAGTAATTGGTAATTACAATGGTCATTTAGGCAATCACTGTCTCTCCTAGATTCATGTCATTCTTAAAAATAACTAGCTCTTAACCTTTGACAGAGTTCCACAGAAACCGTTCATCATCGCCCACGCTTTGATTAATTTCACACATACACAAACCTGTATCAATAAAAGTGATGGTTTTACATTTGTTAACCACCGCAATTTGCCTCCCTCATCAAAACAGCTTAATATCAGGTAACACCGTGCTCCAAATCTCATTAGTTTCATTTTATAAACACCTTTATAGTTCCTTTCTTGGAGGAAAAAAAATATTTCATCTTGGAGCATTCTTTTTTCAGGCCATATCCAAACCAGAGATGATGTGGCATCTGACGGGGGTCTTTTTTGTGTTGGGGGTGGGGCGGGGTGGGGGACAGATAAGGGGTGGGTAAGGAAAATGACTTGACGTCACCAAATTCGAGTTTCTCGTTTTCTTATTTACTGTTCATCGCGGTCTCCAGAGCCACCCATGTTTTTTTGCATGTGGGCACGTCAGTTCGGAGCAGGGAGGAGCAGAGAAAAAAAGCTAAAATGTCAGGTACATGATGCGAAAGCCTGGTGTGGGGCGCCTCCAGGGCGAACCACATCCTCTGGCTCCTTGACACCTGCTTCAGCTCCAGCCACGGGAACTTCGTCTTTAAACACACACACACACACACACACACACACACACACACACACACCACATTTTAGCACCTTTTTTTATTTATGTGAAAGCACCCACGAGTACACGGCAATAGGCGCACGCCGCCGCCGCTGCAAACCAGACCTCTCTGGGCAAAAGGGATGAAAGGCATGATCCGAGCCTGCAAAATAATCCAGTCCCGTCTACGGGAGGCGGGCATGCTTTTCCAGTTAATATAATTATATGGAATTACGGAGCCGCTTGCAATATGGAGGTAAAATTAGACTTTATTGTCAGCATCACCCAAATCCCTGCCTTCCGCAGGGTTCACGACTGCCCATGAAACACAGCAAGCTCATGACGGTTTCCAGATTCCAGTGTCTGCAGAGACGGGGTGGGTGTCGGCCCCTCAAGGGGCTCTCTGCAGGGATGTGTCTTTGGACTTGGGACCTGATAGAGGGAATTAGAGTCCATGAATCATCCATCCCGGAAGACCCATGGAGTACCGGTGGTTATAGACAGGCTAGTCCAAGAAATCTGAGAGAAATGGGCCATCCTAGGATGCGCCCAGCACTGTTGGGTCCTCAGCTGGAGGTGAGGTGTCTACCTCAGGATTCCCTTATATGAAGCTCCTTCTCTACCTTAAAACAACACTCGTTTAAAGTAATTCTCAAATTTGTGTCCATTCTACAGACAAGGAAGGCAGGGTTTAAAGGACTGGCTCTCACCTCCCTGACCATGTCACCTAGCCAACTGAGACTTGAATATCCTTATCTGTAAAATGGGCATATCGAGGCACTGTCTGTGAGGGCTGCGAAGATGGCTTAGTGTATCTTTGTAGATGGCAACTGTTATTTATAGTTATGCATGACTCTTCTACAGTCCTCATGGCTTAATGGCTGCTTCCGCTCAGGTTTTTCAGGCACCTCCAGTACCAAAGTTCCATGGGGTCCCACGCCCCAGAACAGCTTTGAAAAAGAGAAGACTCAGCAAAGAATGAAAATAGGGAGCCCTTGTCCGAAAAACAATGGGAGACAAATCCATGGGTTTGAAAATGAAATGTTTTCCCTTCCTCTGTCTCTTTCAAAATCACCAACCGGTCTCCTTCTGGATGAGAGAAGGACTTCTCTTAGGGCTGAAAATGGACTTTCAGAAGAGCTGTCCCTGTCCCCACAGCATCGCACTGACCATGAACAGCACCCTTTCTGAGGTGGCTTGGGTTCCTGGCTCCTGTCTGGGCCAGAGCAGAGGACAGATGACCGGAAGACCCCAGGGCAGTCCTCATCACAGAGAGCTCGTCGGCTGCTTGAGGGTTTGTTTTGTTTCATTTTGAATTCCAGTTGGAAAGATGCTAATAACGGACTCATTTTTTTTTTCTCAAGGCATAAAAGGCAGAGAACATCGGTCTGAGGCTCTCTCCTCTTTTGACAGGTATATGATAATAGGATGGTTTTATGTCTACAAAGGTCAGGGATAAAAATTCACAACTCTCTCCACACATAGATTTGAAATGAACATAAAGATGGAAGGAAAACAAATATGGGTCATAATTGGGCCCCTTCCCCTCCACTCCTCTCCCTTCGGCACACGCTGCATACACACATGTGTGTGTACAAATGTGTGTGTGTGTGTGTGTGTGTGTGTATGTATGTGTGTGTGAGAGAGAGAGAGAGAGAGAGAGAGAGAGAGAGAGAGAGAGAGAACATCATGACCTGGATATAGGAGGAGGGAGGTATCACTCAGAACTTGGGCATTTCCCAAAACCCTTCACACCCTCTGCCACCAATACAAAATTTCCCCAAGAGCTAAGTACTCTATAAAGTCAAACAGAACCAAAGAATGCCCGAGGCTACTCTCCTCCATGAAGAGTGCACCCTTCTGGTCCGAGTTGGAGAGGGGAGCTAGCTGTGAGAGCTTCCTTGTCTTGTCTTCAGGCTGGATGCCTTCCTGTGCAGCAGGGAGCACTGTACACAGGAACCTTCCTGAAGGCTACTTACTGTCCTGTGCTCTACGCATCTGGTCAAAGCCCTTGAAATCTTCTTCCTTTCATTTGAACTCCCAAACCCCTCTCAGGGTAGAGGGGTTGGGAGGCATCTCCAAGGTCACACGACAGGAAGCTATCTGTGTCACTCTCTGCACAGCTGGGGTTCCCCATGGATGGCACAAGAATCAGGAAACAGGCTCGCATGGGTTTGGAAGCCCAATGGACTAGCTGACTACATTGCTGTAAGACTCAGAAAGGGCCCACCCTGACCCCTGAGGTCAGGGCACCACATCATTTTTTTTTTTAATTCACACTCCCCCAACACCCCACTGGCAATGCTCGGCTAGCTTTGCAATAAATCCGTAATAGCACAGTGAGGGCGGAGTAGGAATAGTGAAATGTAACACTGTAATTGTGTAGCAAGGACAGTGACGTTTGGAGACACGCTGCAGAGTCCCTGTGCCCGTGGCCTGCTTAATTTCACCCATTCTGCACACCCATTTCACGGACCACACAGCTAGAGTACACAGAGAAGGTCTTGGCTTCCCAACCCACCCAAATGCTGCTGACCACATACCTCCCACGGAGTGCCCCCTGAGTCCTCCAGCCCCCTTTTAAAGTATAGTGGATTCCAGGCAGTTTCTGTATGAGCAAGCAGAGCGGTGCCCCAACCCCTCACGGCCGAGAGGGAGGCCTGCTTCCTCCTCTGGGTGCTGGAAAGGGAAGGGAACTGCCCTCTTGGGTGATGGCAGAAAAGCAAAATCAGCAAAGACACATAGGGGCCTGAGGTTGTCATAGTAAGACTGTCCAGCAGTCCTCCTGCGGGCTGGCTCATCCCTACAAAGGAAGGACGGAGGGGGACAGGGCCCTGAGCAGCCTAGATGGATCTTGGGGTGCACTGACCAAATTCTATGCCCTCGGGAAGCCTTTTCTGGCTGCCTCAGGCCCTGTCATTTCTCTCTCCTGATTCACACGGGCAGTGACTTTCCCACCTATCTGCATAGCCAGGCGTTCCCTTTCCAACACAGGAGCCAGAACAGGACATATGGACAATCAGATTTTTGTGTGCGCTATCTGGACCTTCACGTGTCGGAAAGACAGAACAAACAAACGTTCAACCGCAAATAGGCCACTCTCGCCGGTTCCACGTGACCTCTGTGCTATCTCCTGCCACGCTTCCCTGCATCCTATCTTAGCCCCCTCCAGTCCAAAGGTGTCAACAAAGGTGTGTTGTAAGTGATGATGCTGACGCCTCTTCCACAGCCCCGCCCACTGTGCCCTTTAGCTATCTTTTATTCGCCAGCGTGTGCAGGGGACAGCGGTGCTGGCAAAGAGGATGCCACGGGCTTGGGGGCATTTCTGGCAACCTTAGGCAGACCTGGTGTCTACCTTGCCTGTGTGTGAGTGTCCCTGCCTGTCTGCCCCCTGTGTGCACACACCTGTGAGTGGATCTGGCGCTCGAGTGGGAATTTGTACTGAGCGTCGGTTTGCACGGTGTGCACGAGAAGCATGTACTCACGCATCGATACACATCTCTCTGCCCCAGCGGTGCGTGCGCGCACACATCTGTGCACGTATGAGTGCGGTTGTCACAGCTTCGGCATGATGTCACTCCACGGTCGGCGGGACCATCAGAGTGGTACATCTGTGCCTCTGTGTGCAGGGTGTATGTGTGTGTGTGTGTGTGTGTGTGTGTGTGTGTGTGTGTGTGTGACAGCTTTATGTGCATGTGTAGGGCAGCAACAGGGGGGCAGAGACGGCTATTTTGGGATCCCATGTCATCACTCAGACAAGAATGTGGAGCACAGCCCCTCCCTGGGTTATTCTTATGACACTGGAGCCCTTGGTGACAAATGATGACATGCCACTCGGAGGAGGGAGGGAGGAGGGAGGAGCAGACAGCACAGCCTGGGGAGAAGCAGGCATTCAGAGGCATGAGGCCGCAGACTGAGTTCTAGACCTGAGTCTGAGCCTCGGGTTCCCCATCCCGTCCAACAGGGAGGCTGGGAAGGCAGCCCAGCCTCGGGCAGGGCAGGAGTCCCAGTTTGCACCTTCCTAACTAGTCTACTGAACCCATCTTTTTGAATGTCTCTTCCTGAAATGTGGGTACATTATGGCCCTACCGTTTGGGATTTTTAGGACTAAATGAAAAAAAATGCCAACTTTCTAGGGCGGTCCCTGACTCACCACGGGTGCAACAGAGCGGAGCTATGGTGACTGCATCACTGATCCACTAACCTGATGGCCCCGTATAGAGACTCCAGTTCACACTCAAGAAACCCTGAACCCTGGGACCCTACACCCAAGGAAAGCTGTGTGATAGCTAGGACCTGCAAAGAATGAAGATGTGGGGTCCCTTGTTCACAAGAGGAGGGTGCTAACACCCCTAAAGTCACGAAAACAAAGCATCTTTGATTTGCTCATCTCTGTCAATGTACCGTAAAGTAACATAAGAACTTGGTCTTGTTCACATGAATTCTTTTTTTTTGTTGTTGTTGGTAATTTTTTTTTATTGTATATATTCTATATTTACAATTCATTTCCCTTTTTCTGGTTCCCCACCCCCAAAGGTCCCACATGTCCTTTTCCCTTCCCCTGCTCCCGCATCCACCCCCTCCCACTTTACTGTTCTTGTACTCTCCCACAATGATGTTTTGGTCCATTCTAGCACCAGTGTCCACTCCTTTCTTCTTGTGAGACATCACTTGATATGTGATTTGTGTCTTTGGTGTTCCAAGCTTCTAGGCTAATATCCACTTATCAGTGACTGCATACCATGGGTATTCTTTTGAGACTGGGTCACCTCACTTAGTATGACGCTCTCCAGCTCCATCCATTTCTCTAAGAATTTCATGAATTCATTGTTTCTAATGGCTGAATAGTACTCCATTGTGTATATATACCACATTTTTTGTATCCATTCCTCTGTTGAGGGACATCTGGTTCTTTCCAGCTTCTGGCTATTATATATAAGGCTGCTATGAACATAGTGGAGCATGTATCCTTATTGCATGCTGGGGAATCTTCTGGGTATATTCCCAGGAGTGGTATGGCTGGGTCCTCCGGAAGTATCACGCCCAGTTTTCTGAGGAACCGCCATACTGATTTCCAGAGTGGTTGTACCAGCTTGCATTCCCACCAGCAGTGGAGGAGTGTTCCTCTTTCTCCACATCCTCGCCAACACCTGATGTCTTCTGAGTTTTTAATCTTAGCCATTCTGACTGGTGTGAGGTGAGTTCACATGAATTCTATCTTTCCCTGTGTATTCTATACCACGCCAGTTTCAAATATCTTCAGAAAGCATTTGAGTCACCAAAAGTATGTGATTTCTTATGGGATGGGTGGGGATTATTTTTTTGAGATGAGGTCCTTGATATACCAAGCTGGCGATGGCCACACAGGGTGATTTTGAACATAGTGATCCTCCTGCCTCTACCTCCTGAGTGCTGGGATTGGAAGCTTACAGTACCATGCCTAGTTTATGTGAAGCGGGCATCAAACCCAGGGCCTCAAGCAAGCTTTACAAGCGTTCTACCGACTGAGACACATGATATGCATCTGATTGGGAGCAGTGTGCATGCCACGCAGAGATAATTCGGCTGCTCTAATTTCCCTCTTCCACTCTCCTTTCCTCTACCAATACCTTCTGCCTCCCTCTGTAGGATTCCAGGTCTTCCTCATCCTCTAATAGTGTGTGGCTCTTGGTGGGAGGAGCTGCTTACTATGGTAAAAAGTAACCCTAGTTGGAAGGAGGAGAGAGATAGAGCTTCTTTGAGCGCAGCTGTCCACTTCCTGTTTCAGGGAACAACTCCCAGTTCACAGGCAAAGCATGGCTTCTTCCTGGGTAGAGGGGTTCCACTTAATCGCAGAGGAAGCCACTTTTCCGTGCTCACGGCAAGTCACGCTGAACGCCCACCCAGGCATGGTGTCCACCACGGTTCTGTAATGGTGGGGTTTCTTGAATGCTCAGTGCACACGTGTGAAGGGTCTGTGCACTGTGGAGGTGTGACGTGTCTACTTTGTCTACCCAATCTTTCTGTCTCCCTGTAAAAAAAGAAAGAGTATTCTCATACAAAGCACCGTCCTAGAGGGTTAGGTGCGTCACCACGCCAGGGGAGCTGCAGAGGATGGGGGTGGGGCAGCTGGATCTGGCCTGCAAGATGACTTTGGTCAACTATGAAGTCTGCCTCCTACAGTTTGGTTCTCATTAGCTCATGCCTGGACGCTTGGGCATCCTCCAAAGGTGTCACTGGAGGCAGTGACATCCGCTCAATAACCTAGGGGTATGATTCTTACCTCCCCCACCCCCACCCCACCACCCCCGCCATCTTAGCCACCACTTTCCTCTCTCAGGCTAAGTGGCCACACACTGAACCCTCTCCCGTGACAAGCCAAAATAATCCCTTTCTCCTTTATATTTTGATCTGTCTCAAGTATTCTCTCACAGCAACGGAACGTCGACTGGCCCACTTTCTACGTATCTAGCTCCAATTACCTAGAGGCTGGGCACCTACCGTGACTCCAGCTAAACAGAATGTGTACTATCTCATCTAATCTCTACAACTATCATGTAATAAAAATGTATTATCTACACCATTTTTTTCCAAGCCAGGAAACGGAGAGTGTGTGGTCCATAAGTGATGACGTGAGTCTCTGCCTTGAATGAAGCTGCAGCCCAGCCCTGAGCAGAGGGCCTACAGACATATGTAGAGCCTGGTCTCCCCCGGTTGTGGGGGAGGGAGACAGACACCTGTGACCCAGCCTTTTAACACTCTCAAGAAGAGAGAATATTTTTAAAATAGCTCCCATTTCTTTTTTCATCAACAACAAAACAATTAATTTCTCTGTAGAGATTGTTTCTGTGAAGAACAATAAGGTGCCTCCCCAGGGGGTGTCATTATACTGAAAGCCTCCGTCTGGGGTGGGGGCTCCCTTCCGGAAGGAGCCTGCGTGAACTGCCAGTCTGAGCCTGCTTTGCATATATACCCTCCCATCAGCCCAGCGATAGAGACGTTTGCAGGGCCTGGTGTGGTGCCCTGTCAGCCGCAGGGGCCAGACCACCAAGGGACCAGGCGTGGGAGGTATTTCCCTCTGAACTGACTTCCCTTCTAGCTGGCGACCCTCAGTACTGCTCACGAGCATGTACAGTTCCGGCCTAGGGAAACTGCCATCACCATAAAATGCCAAGCAGACCAGCTGTCTACAACCAGTTTGGGCATCCTGGCAGGCTCAGTCACAGAGATCCATAAACAGGACTGCATGGAGGAAGGGGGATTAACGAGATGTCTGCCTGGCACCACTCTAAAGCAGAGGACTATGACTCCGCCCATTTCCCAAGAGGCAAGCGGGAAATGGGCTGGGAGACGTGAAGGCTGAGCTCCCGGCTCCCGAAACACCTGGGACTCGGAAGCCACGCCCTTACTTCCCTTAAAGGTTGTCTTTTAAGATCATCACTTGGTCTGTGACTGACTGCTTTTCCAGGATCGAGGGTTTCTCTGGTCCTCTGAAGACCCAGCGATTGTATCCAAAGCCTAAGGGAGGGGGGGAGCATTTTTCTGCAAGATACAAAACAGACTCTAACAGACCCTTGCTTCCCGGCCCCTCACTAGAAGAGCAAAGACAGGCTTATGGGAGGAGCAGGCTTTTGTAGCAGCCTAAGCCCTGATCCAGGGGACGCAGGGCTGGGTCAGGGCACTCTTTTGTGTCTGATTATCAGGCAGGAAGAAGGCTGATCTAAATGCATAAAGGAGATCTGTTTGTCAAATACAAGTCCCTCGTAAATGAAATGGCAGAAGGCCAGAAATAATGGTGGCAGGCACAGCCTTCACAGATGCTCCAGTGAATCGCCACGTGCAGGTGACTGTGAGTGACTTCATGTCCCCGATTCAAAATCCACCAGGCTCTCGGGACAGCCTGGGGAACACCTCCTAGAAGGTTTGTTCACGTGATGTAGAAAACTGGGAAGTGTTATCAGGCTGGAAGGGGTCCCCAATCCATCCATGTAGGCAGACTGAGCCTGGACTCCCAAGGGGCTCCTCCCCACAATCAGGAAAAATTAAAGGTGGTAATGACCATGGGGTGGCTATAAACGGACATAAATATCCCAGTTGGAGTGAAGCATTAGATGGTTGGTGTCTTTGCGTTCTATTTCCCCCAGAAAGCCTCAAAAAATACTCCTTAAGGTCCAAAGAGTGACTTTTCCTGCAGGACTTAGCCACCTTCCTAAATACCTCCCTGGGGCTAAGAGACAATATGTTGCCATTAACACAGATTTTATGCCATTATCAATATTGTCATTAACTTCATCTAGTCTGGAGCCGGTACTGACTAACTGTGATTCAGTTATAACTTTATAAATAAGGTGACCCTCACACATACACCTTGGAGAAGGCCGGACTCGGGCTGGGCTAGCAGGCACCACCAGCATGAGCCACCACAAGGGCTGGTTCCCCTTGCTATCCAGCCAGCTTCCTGAGAGACCTCCCTAGAGAGAGGTGGCCTTGGGGACATTCTGCTGAAAGCCCACATCAGAGTTTCAGAAACTGGTGTAAGGAGAGCCATGATAATGAAATGAAACCCACGGCCCTGCAAGAGAAGATTTCATTTTGTCCATAATTAATAAAAACTTATTCCCCCTTTTCTTTATTACAGAAGAAAATAAGTTATTGATTTCAACCACAAAGATAACTATTTGCATAACGCAGCTGATTATGGGCTGTAACGGGTCCAGATGGAATTAATTTGCTTGAGATATATTATATCATTTTCTTAAACAGGTAAAGATTTCACATCCAGTAATCTTTCTAGTTGATTACCAAAGCCCCTAATCTCATAGCCACTGGCTTAGAAAGACGCATCTCAAATCCCCGCCCTGCACAGACAGAGAAGTATCGTTGCCTAAACCAATTCCACACAAGAACTAAGGTACTTTCTAGCCACTGGGGAAAGGCATATCAAGGGTAAGGACCTCCAACTGAACAGACCCATGCCTCCAGAGTCTGCAGCCTCGTTCATTCTCCTGGCTGAGAGAGGTCATTTATAGTACAATCACCTCACTTCTCTGGCCTGACGGTCACAGTGCACACTGATGCACACTTCCCTGGTCTATGGATCAGATGTGTGTACTTCTTTCTTTCTCTTTGCAGAGATGAAGGAAAATGAGGTTTAAGATGGTGTGGCCAGGTACCAAATTCTTTCTAGGTCAATCATTGCTTCAATGGTTAATCTCAACTGTCACCTTAATTGAGATACAGAATCACCTAGGAGACAAGCCTTCAGCACAGCCATGGGGATTATCTAGATTGGGCATATCTATGAGGAAGTTTCTCAATTGAGTTAATTGACGTTAAAAAACAAAAACAAAAAACAAAAAACCCGCCCACTGTGGGTATCGCCATTCCCTGGGCTGAGCTCCTAGACTACAGGAAATGTAGAAAAGAGAGCTGAGCTGCAGCATTCTTAACTGTCTGCTTCCTGGCTGTGCATGTGATGTCACCGGCTCTCTCAAGTCCCCGTTACCTTGATTTCCCTCACCATGATGGCCTACACCCTTGAACCGTGAGCCAAAAGAAACCCTCTCTTGTTCAAGTTGCTTTTCTCAGGGAATTTTAAGCAGAGCAACAGAAAAAGAAATTAAGATAAACAACAAGCTGTCCCAGGTCTGGGCCACATCGCATCCTCTCCAATGGAGATGTCTTTGCATGGGCAGGATCCTGGGAAACACCTGAAATACATATGACACTGAGAGTAAATAGTCACTGTGGCCTAAGCCTATAGTCCCAGTCCTTGGCATTCTGGGGCATAAGGGTAAACAGGTTTGTAAATTGGCTAGCCTCATTTTACAGAACTAAATGCACAGGAAATTAACACTCTTTTGTAGCTACATTTTATAGGTGATATAAGTTTATCTTATATTAAAACAGCTGACCAGGAGTTGATTCAGGAGAATCTTAAGTTCCAGACTAGCAATACCCTGTCTGGAAAAATCCAACAAACGAAACACATCAGCCAAAAGATTGGCTGCGTCCAGTTGGGACTGGTCCTGGATCGTGAAGATTCCTTACAGTTCCCCTGGTTCCAGCAAGGAGCAGCCCCCTGCCTGGAGTCATCTGTTCAAGTCCAGAGCACGCAAGTTCAAAGCCTCCTGCTTCCGGGGAGTTCTTCTCCAAATAATCCTTGAATAACTTGTGACTCACCCTTCCTCCCTCGTGCTGAACCTTGACAGTTGATCAATTTGTAAAGTGGGAAAGGTCGGCTTTGGTTTAGACAAAATTTAAGTCTGGGGTGTGCATAGAAGGCTATAGTAGCTGCATTTCACAGCTGGTCACAGCTGGAAGGAGCCCCAGGGCAGACAGCAGGCAGACAGTGTAGGAAGGGCTCTCTGGACATATTCTCTCTCTCTCTCTCTCTCTCTCTCTCTCTCTCTCTCTCTCTCCCTCCCTCCCTCCCTCCCTCCCTCCCTCCCTCCCTCCTTCCCTTCCCTTCTTCCCTCCATCTCTCTCTCACTCTCTCTGCACCCTTGATTCCCCCCCTCTTTCTCCCACTTCCTTTCTCTTTCTTTTTTTTTCTTTTTCTGTACTGGGTCTTGTACATGCTAGGCAGGAGCTCTACCACTGAGCCATGCTCCAGTCCCTCACTGGGGATTCTAGGCAGGGGCTCTACCACTGAGCCACACCCCCAGCCCCTCACTGGGGGATTCTAGGCAGGGGCTCTACCACTGAGCCACGCCCCCAGCCCCTCACTGGGGGATTCTAGGCAGGGGCTCTACCACTGAGCCACACCCACAGCCCCTTACTGGGGGATTCTAGGCAGGTGCTCCACCACTGAACCATACTGCCCCCAGACTCTCAGTGGGGGATTCTAGACAAGTCTGTATGACCCCAACCCTTAAAAATTTTTTTAAAATACACTTTTATGAATTCTTTGAAAATTTTATGTGAGTAAAAAATACATTTAATCACAACATGATTTATCCAATCTACACCCAGGTCCTCTCATATCCTCCCAAGATGTCCCATCCAAACTTCATTTCTCTGTCTTCTTTGTAATGACCTAGTGAGTCCAATTACAGATGTCCATGTGCACATAGAGCTGATACATGACTGAGTGGTCACAGTCACTTATTTCCAACACTTTGACCCTTTATAAGTCCTACATAACCACTTCCCACTGCAAAAGTGTCTCTGGCCAAGGTTCAGAAAGCAATTTGACAATGTAGTGTGTGTGTGTGTGTGTGTGTGTGTGTGTGTTTCACAACCATCCCCAGTTCTAAGGAATCCAGTGACATTTTCTGACCTCCAGGTGGTGCGCATGCATACATGCTGGCATATAACACAATATAAAATTTTAAATGTATACAAAAGAGGTTCCCTCTACCACCTAGGATGTTCCCAGCCATGGGCTTTTGACGAAGTTTATAGTACCAGGCATGGATTCTCTCCTATGGATCAAGTTCAAATCCAATCTGAAAATGGTTGGTAACCCTCACAACAGCGGTGCCGCTACTGCCAGGCAAGCTGGTATTAGAGCATGCAGCATCCGGTGCTATTGATTTATTTCCTCCCCCAGGACCTTAACACAGGATGAACATTAGCAAAGAGAGAGTTTCCTGGTAAGTTCCTCTTTGATTTGTCTATGTTATGCCATCAAACTGTGTAGTATCTTCTTCAATAGGATCTTACGTTGGGCAACCAAGAACAAAGGCCTGTGTTGTGGGGAGGGAAGCTCTCTGGGGCCCTCCTGACCAATAACTCATAAGAAAGGTCTTCTATCACTGACATTGAAATTTTTAACCAACCCTGACATCTGGGAGCAGTATTGTCCACCCCTGAGGAGTTCCTCTATTCAAACTCCATTATACCATTATAATTTTATTCTCTCTCTCTCTCTCTCTCTCTCTCTCTCTCTCTCTCTCTCTCTGTGTGTGTGTGTGTGTGTGTGTGTGTGTGTGTGTGTGTGTGTGTGTGAAAGCTAGAGCATTGGATCCCTGGAGCTGGAGTTAAAGACCCATGTGATCCTCCTGAGGTCAGTGATGGGATATGAACTCTGCTCCTCTGCTAGAGTAGTAAAGGCTCTTAACGGATCCACCATGTCTCTAGGCTCTAATTATATTTTTAATTAGCTTACAAAGTAACAGATTTCCATAACAATTTTCCACACATCCTTAGTTATGCTACCCCTTCATCCCATCCCCTCCCCCATCTCTCAGCCCCATCCCTGTTTAAACCCTTAACCCTGATATCCTCACCTCTTCATGTATATCACACATGTTTATCTACCTCTTCTTACCTTCCTCTTGTGGGCTCTTTATGGCTTCCTGGCCTGTACAGATATCCCAAGGTAAGCATACAGAACTGAAAATTCAAAGCTTAGTTCCCCCGGTGAGAGAGAAAATGCAGTAGTTGACTTCCCAGTCCTTCGTTTTTGGAGACAAAGTTTTGCACATAGCACCAGTCAGCTTTCAGTTCACCATTTCACCCCGCCTGGCTTCAAACTCATGGTCTTCCTGCCCCAGCCTCTCACGTGCAGAACGAAAGGCACTGTTCAAACGTTTTGAGTGATTCAAGTGTCAAAGGAATTTCAGACATGTTCAAAATGGTTGGTAACTGAAACTGGCCCTCCTCACCTGGCCCCCAGCTGGTCCTTCAGGCCCTGTCAGTGAGGTCAGTGGCTCAGCTTTCCAGACCGAGCAAAGTCGAGTGACGGTACAACTCTTCAAATGCACAGAGGAACACGCCTGTGAAAAGAGCAAATGCAGACGTCTTCCACGGCGGCCAAACCTTCGGTCTACGCTAGGGAAGTGTTCGTCATGTGGGAAACTGGTCTCTGCTCTTCCTGGAGGGATGGCAGGCACCAGGGACCTGTGTTTATACAGCTCACAGTGTCACCATAGAGCACCTCAATCTTTGGAGAGAGAGGAAACAAACAGAAGGAAAAAATAGGGAAAAAAAAGAGAAAATGTAATAGAAAGAGATCTTTTTATTAAGAAACTATGAATAGAACTGCAACCATTCAACCTTGCAAGTGTGATGGCTTCCCGGCCGGCAAGGCGTTTAGAAGGGAGTATGTCATTAATATAAACAGCGAAAAGAAACTATTAAACTAACACAATTTAAAACTGAGCAAACCTGAGTGTTTGATTAAAGTTTTTATACATTCTGTACACTTGAACAGGTAACATAGAACCTTAATATTTTTGTTGATTTTTAATTTGCTCAAGGTAGGACATGGGAAACGTTAAAGTCTCCCTAATTTGTATTTGAAATTAAGCAGCAGATCCACAAGGAGGATTTTCGGCCTAATTTCCTCAACTGTCTTCAGACTTTCTGGGGAAGTCTACAGTACAACAGTAACTCAACTTAATGTCAGCCGCGTGAGAGGCAATCTCCCCTTTGTCGGAGCCGTAACGCAGCACTCAATTTTGCCGGAGTTGTGTTGAATATAAATACATATGGTGAATATTAACTTTGAGCATCAGCCTAATTCCATATATGTTTTAATGCCTGCATATTTTTCTAGAAGGTTCCATGGGTCATGTACTCCACAGTGTGTCTCCTTTAACACTGGGTTTATTTTTCCATGATGGCATATTAGGAGGTCACCCCCGGTCACACATGATACCAATGAAGGTTCAAGAATGCCTCCCCAACATCTGGATGGACAAGGGCCCCGTCTCCTCCACAGGAAATGTGTGTGCTCTTAATGACAGGAGGCCATGCCCAGTACAGACAGACCCTTCAAAGCCACCGTGTGCTACCTAGATCTACATACATTCCTCACCCACTCATCCAAAGCCATCTCCCGCAGGAAACTGGCAGATGTGTGGGCTGGCAGGCTGGAGGGTGTCATCACGCTTCTTCAGAGCTGGGAACCCAGATACTGCCCCTCGGCAGGCCGACAGAAGCTCGCCGGGCACACGGAAATGACTTACTGTAATAGGGTGGTTTGAATGGCCAAATTACAGCAAGTCATTCTCATTCTGATCACAGCCGCTGGGACTCTGATATGCTGACACCCAGAATTATTGCTCTGTCATTAAAAAAAATAAAAGAACGGGCGGGAATGCTTTGAATATTCCCCCAATATGACATGAGCATGACACAGTGGGTCCCTAGCATGAGAGGATAGCTGAAGGGCTGGGGAGCAGAGGGAGTCCGGGTGGGGGGAGGGGCGGGCCTTTCAGTGGGCGTCCATCGGAAGTTGTTCCAGTGGGCAGCGTCACCGAGGGTGTGAATCACCAGCTAGGACCAATCCAAGTGAAATACCTTTAAGACTTCTTCCTCCTCGACTCTTGGAGATCCGTCTTGTCGGCTGCGAGAAGCCTCATTTTCATGTGGGAACAGATGGGGCAAAATTGTCATTAACAGAATCTGACAACTCTAAAACTGAAATATAGATTTCGAAAGGAATCTAATGAATTAAATCAATGTTATTGCAGTGAAAGCCACAGAAATTATTAGTGATTTGTAAAGTTACCCTGTATTTTAACCTCAGTATATTTCAGTCTAGGCCATTTGAGCATTCGCTGTCCTTTTTCACTGTCGTGGTTAATGTGTAACTGCACGATACACTCATCTTAATTTATCTTCCCCCTCCTGATTCTGTGACTGCATGCAGGCCAACCCTGGTTCCGGATGTTTCCAGGCTTTGTCTGGACTGTAGGAGATGCATGCAGCCTCTGACTTGTACAGACCAGGACCCGGCCATGACCTTGTGGGGTCTCCTTGAAAATATTCGACAGTAGATTCATGGTGATTTCTCCCCCCTATTTCTTTTAGTGAGGAGAATCTAATTTTAAGAACAACTCTAAACTCCAGGGCTGTTTTAAGTAATAAATGGAAGGGAAACATTTCCAGATGTCCAATTTTCAGATGCTTTTCATGATCATATCAAACCAATTAGAAAAAAAAAAAAAAAAACCCAGAACATGACTGCCCTTCCTGCGGCTGGGACCAGAGGGATGGCAGCTGATCCATTCCCCCCTCCCACCCCCACTGGGGGAACATTCCAGAAGGGCTCCAGGCCTCAAGGCCTGCAGATAAAGTCAGGGTGGGCCTTCTTCACTCAGTTCTACCAGAGGGTCCCCTGAAATGTGCAGGCAGCAAACCCTGGGGACTACTCCTCTTGAGCCCAGCCCTGGTGACCCCGCAGTGCTCCCAGTAGGCGAGCTCTCGGGGTTCTGAGGCTCCCTTTGTGTTTGGGCAGGTGGGAGATGTGTCATGAGCAGGGATACAGTGTCACCCAAATCCATAACAGGAACAAGAAAGAAGAAAGAGCAGAGCCAGGGTGGTGAGGGCTCCACCCATACCTCTACCGGGACAGCCTCTTGGCAGGCGCTAGCGCAAAGACCAGAGCCTTGTGTGAATTGTCTATGGGAAGCGGAGGAGGGAGCCTTCTGGTGGGGGAAGCGCCTCAGGGTTCATATGAATATGAGGTTTCCCCCGAATACCAAAAGGCCTGGAGACCCAGGGCCTATCTCGTCGGGAGGAAGAGGTGGCAAATGGAATAGAAAGGCTTGGCAGAATAGACCCACCTGTGTGGGCGCCCGCAGATCAAGTCAGGGGAGGCAGATGGCTTCACGGGCCTAGAGTTCACCGTGTCTAGAAGGAATGCCTACGGCCTGCTTTCTACCACCTACACTGGAGCTTCTCGGGACACCGTGGCCAGGTCATGCTGGGTCCTAGCAATAATGGGTCTCACCTGGCCTGCTAGTCACACTGCACACATACACACACACACACACACACACCCCTCAGGCTCCACACACTCATCGCCAGCCTGGCACACTGCCCATCTCCCGTCCCTCCCCATCTTGCTTTCATAGCCCATTCCTACCTGCAGCCATCCTCTGTCTTCCTAGGTCACGCCTACTCACCCTGCTGCCAGGACCAGCTCAGGCATCTCCCTCCACCAGACATTCCCCGCTCCTCACAGGCCAAGTAGCTTTCTCCTGGCTCAGCGACATGGGCCTCTCTCACAATCACAACCCCAGGCAACACCAACACCGAATCCGCACCTGCTGACCCCTTCGCCTCATCAATTCTAACAGTTCCCGGGACAGGCCTTCCGAGTGTGCGCCTAAGGCTGGAAGGCCAGGCTACCCTTGCTCTCTACTCTGATACCCTCCCTCTAGTCCTGCAATTGCAGATGGCCGCAGGCCAGCTCTCTGGTGCATCTCAAACTGTAAGTCCTCTCTTGTCTTGGTCTCAGGCACTCATCCCTCACCTGCACTGGCTCCGTACTTCTTTCTACACACCAGCCATGGGGATTTAGTGTGTGTGCGTGCGCGCGCGTGCACGCGTGTGTGCATGTGTATGAAGATCAGAGATCAATCTCGGGTACTGGTAAGGTTAGACTGGCTGGCCAGAGACACACCTATCTCTGACTCCCCAACCCTGGGAATACAAGCAGGCCATCACACCCAGCTATTTGAAAAGGAGAATGAAACTCATCTACAAGCCCCCCCCCCTTTTTTTTTCAAGACAGGGTTTCTCTGTTTAGCCCTGGTTGTCCTGGAACTCACTCTGTAGACCAGGCTGGCCTCGAACTCAGAAACCCACCTGCCTCTGCCTCCCAAGTGCTGGGATTAAAGGCCACCACCGCCCGGCTGCAAGCCCCTTTTAAAAACATATACACGAGGTGTATTTGGGAGTGAGTATACATGTTCGGAAGCCAGAGGAGGGTGTGGAGTGGCCTGATCTACTCTTGAACCTGTTCCTTCCAGGTACTGTCACTGGCCTGGAGCTAGGTCAGTCACCAGCATTCCCATGATCCTCCTGTCTCAACCTCCCACAGCACTGGGGTTACGAGCATGCGTGGGGGGGCCATAGCCAGCTTTTATAGAGAGACGGAGGATCTCTGGTTTCTGATCGGCCATGAAATGAGAAGCTGCCCTCTCCACATGCCTCTACCACCCGAACACATGGAGCCAAGCACCAGCCATAGCCTCTGAGACCCCGAGCCAACAGGTCTCTCCTCTAACTTGTCTCTATCAGGCATCTTGTCACAGAGCTGCCAAAAGGAATCACTAATACAGCTATGTACACTGAATGTCCCTCAAGGGGCCTGGCATACATTGGCACTTACAAAAGAGCGGTGGGAGGAGGCAGTGCCACCTCCCTTACACATGGAGAGGACTAAGATCTGAAGTTCATCCCAACAGTACCAGTCGAGCTCTTGGTGCTCTTCAGCAAGTCACTGAGCCTCACGAGTCAGCGCCTTCTCCGTGAAATGGTCATGAAGATGGTTGTGACTCAGCACTGCTATGCAGCTTTAGTGGACACGTTCCCATAAGGCACTGTATAAGGTGGTCTCTGCCACCCACATGCCCAGGAAGCAGTCACCTGGGTACCTAGGCATGTAGGCATATGGGAGACCTCGGCATATACTTTGTTATCCTCAGCTCTTTTCGTTTTGTCTTGATCTTAGGAAGTGGCAGGAACCATGAGGGGCCAGCTCACAATCCCCATCCTCAGTGGAGTTAGAAGCTGGACCTGTGATCAGTCCACATCGCCGCATCCCAAGGCATCCCATCACTTCCCTACAAGAGCTTATACTGAAGCTTGGTCTAATAGCCTACCATTGCATCCTAGTTACTAGGGAAGCTGAAGCAGGAGCATCACAAGTTCAAATATGCTAAGGCAACTTGATAATATCTTATCCCAAAATAAAAGCTAAAAATAGCACTAGGCTGATAACTTAGCAATGGAATTGCTGCCTAGAATCCCCCAGTAAGGGGTTGGGGGCGTGGCTCAGTAGTAGAGCCCCTGCCTAGAATCCCCCAGTGAGGGGCTGGGGGCGTGGCTCAGTGGTAGAGCCCCTGCCTAGAATCCCCCAGTGAGGGGCTGGGGGCGTGGCTCAGTGGCAGAGCCCCTGCCTAGAATTCCCCAGTGAGGGGCTAGGGGCGTGGCTCAGTGGTAGAGACCCTGCCTAGAATCCCCAGTGAGGAGCTGGGGGCGTGGCTCAGTGGTAGAGACCCTGCCTAGAATCCCCCAATGAGGGGCTGGGGGCGTAGCTCAGTGGTAGATCCTCTGCCTAGAATTCCCCAGTGAGGGGCTGGGGGGCGTGACTCAGTCCTTGTTTTCTTTTCGCTTTAAAGGCCCTCTGTAGATTTCACAAGGACTGGATGAAACTGTCCTTCCCCAGAAGTAGATATCTTTGACTGCTGGATGACAACGGACCCCATGCTTCCCTTCCCACCTCCTTGGGCTTCTGCACTGCACTGGTGCTTCAGTTTTAATCCAGGCTCCTCCTGTCTCAACACCATCTTTTACCTCTAACACCATATTCCATCCGGGACACGTGCAGAAACAAGGTTCTGGAAGCAGGAAGAGTAGACATTTTGGAAAAACCCACACAAGAACCAGTGCAGTCTTGTCCCCTCTCCCAGGGTGTGACATTTTCCCCCCCCAGAGGTCCTTGGCCAGTGCAGTCTTGCCTCCCCGCCCCCCCCGACTCCTCCCACCACCATGTTACATTTTCTACCCCGATCTCTGGCAGAGACTCTGGCCACACCTCCGGCTCAGCATCCCGCCCTGCTTCAGGCTGAGCATCACGACCTCAGCAAAGGCCACTGTTCCTGCCTCAAACGTCATGTCAGACAGTGCGCAGGTGTCAGGGAGTGAGTGCATGCGGAGTGCAAATCTCTGTGATTGCTCGAGGCTCAGCTGGTCCTGCATGGCCGTCACTGTACCCTTGAAAACATGCTTCCTGGCTGATGGACTGCCCTGCCTCGGGTTCAAAAAATGAAGCAAATTCTGTTTTACTAATTTAGTTCGCATACGACAATAAATCCCAGAAATATGTCTTATGTATACTTCGCATTACCTTTTGCCGACAAATACAAAAACATGGTCAACATTTGCAATAAAATTATCATAGAAATGCCATCTCAAATCTTATTTTCTTTTTTCCAATGTGCATTTCACAAATAACTTGTATTAAAATTATGTTTTACAGAGTAGAAATAGAAAACAAATACCCTTGGTAATTTAAATAGGCATTTGCATAACATGACTAGAACACTTTAGAAAAACACCCAGGATCGGAAAATGTGGGCTCGAAAACACTTAAATACAAGTGATTTTAATAAGTCTAATATGAAAAATGCCTTTTAGCTGTATTAATTAGTGAATTAGAATGTGTTGATCTTGGAATACTTTCCAGTTAACAGGTTTGGGGATATGTGAGGGTTTTTTCTTCTTTCTTTCTTTCTTTCTTTCTTTCTTTCTTCCTTCCTTCCTTCCTTCCTTCCTTCCTTTCTTCCTCCCTTCCTTCCTTTTTTCTTTCATTCTTTCTTTATCTGGTTGTGAGAAAACTCTTTGCCCTCACTCTTCTAAAACAATTCCTACAGGTAGTCAAAGGCGACTCGGGGACAAGGCTGAGAGAATACAGATGTAGGAAGGGGACAGATGTCACACACGCCAGGAATCACAGCTCATTTAGGCACAAAATGGGGCCAGATGACTTCCGTGTGCCATCCCTGGGCAGGCCTGGACTTCCCAGCCGTGAGAGAGAGAGAGAGAGAGAGAGAGAGAGAGAGAGAGAGAGAGATAAAAAGGGATCCATACTGGACACTGTCAGTCAGGCCAAGAACTTGAGGCTGCCTAGGTCATGGACCCGGTGGAGAGCTTTCAACTGTGATTCTCCTAAATGGACATAGAAACGACTCCTAGCGACCTTCTGCTGTTCCCATAGATCAGCGCAGAGGAGCTCGCCCCATCAGGAACCTCTCATCCCAGCGGATGGAAATTAACCCTCTCAACTGGTCAACGTGCAGAGACTGAGAGACTTCAGCGTCCTCGTCCCTAAATGCGGTGTCTATTTATCACATCCCCTTGGGGCTCCTGGATCTATACAGAAGAAGAGGCAGGGAGATGAATGACTTCAGAGAAACAATGTTTTCCATATACGGCAAGGCTGATGCACACAAGAACTCACAGGGACTGCGACAGCATGCACGAGACCCACACGAGCCCAAGCCAGACAAAATCCAGCAGGTAAGGCATTTCCTATGCAAGCATGAGGACCTGCATTCAAATCCTCTGCACCCATACAAAAAAAAGATGACTGTGGTCATGTGTGTCTTTAAGCCCAGAACAGCAGAGCTGGGGGGTGGGGAGGGGTGATTGCTGGCACCCTCTGACTACTTAGCTGCAGGCTCAGTGAGAGAGAGTGATAGAACGGGGCACCCAGCATCCTTCTCTGGTTTCTGTCCATGTGCAAGCATACGCACATCTGCACACAGAGGCACCTATAACACATGCACATATTCACATGTAACAGAAAAAATTAATTTTAAAGGAAAAAAAACAGAGTAAAAGTGATTCCTTTTCTCTGTTCTGGGCTGTCTCCTGTCTTCATACAATAGGTCAGCGCTTGGTGAGTCCTTCAAAGCGTGTGGCCAGGTGACCACGAAGCACACACGTGGCTGCAAAGCCCCAAAGCCAGATAATTCAGCTGAGTCTCTCTTCCCACGAAGGAGAGTGCTCGTACACGCACAAAGCTGGGCTCTGTGCAGCGATCACACATCAAAACTGAGGAAGATGCATATTTATTTCTGCAATTTCATTTGAATACCCTTCTGAGAACCTGCAGGAGAAGGAAGATCTTTCTAGGCGAGGCTTCTGAGTTGTTAAAATTTTCATGCTGGGTCCCTGGGCAACAGGGTATTAAAAGCTATCTCTGCGTCTTTGAGCCATCAAAATGAGCAGATGATCCTCGGGACATTTCTAGGAAGGAAAAAAGGTCCAGCCAGGAGGATGACAGAGCAGGTGGCTTCTGGCCAAGCCACTGGGAACCCAATCCTCCTGCACTGCAAAAAGTGTGCCATCAACCAGTTTGATCTGTGTTAGAACGTTCCCTCTCTGATCATTTTGGGGGCCAAGGAACTACAACTGTCAAGACTCAACTCAGCAATTCAACCTTGTCATGTGACAAGTGGGACTACTGAGGCCCATAAGGTAAGACTTAAGACTTGCTTAGAGTCACACAATGACACAGAAACCAGTCCCCTAGCACCAAGTCCGTGGCTTTGCTGTGTCGGAAGAGGGTGCCCATTTATAAAGAGAGATCGCTTCAGATCAGCAGGAAAGCAATAGAGAATGGCGGTTGATTTTGAGCACCAACTTGATTGCTTTAAGAAACATCCGCTGAGTGAGTGATGTCCTCCCCTGCGTGTCTGTGGGGCTTTCCAAAGACGTTGACACGTCCAGGGCTCTGACCTGAGCAGCAGAGGAATCATCAGTGGATTCGTGCTAGGACTGTACTATTGGGAGGTAGCAGAGAGGAAGTAAGCGACTGGAGGGAAAGGGTCCCTGGACCTGTGTCCTCGGGGTCTGTGTCCTCCCTGCTCCCCTCGGAGCACCAGCCCTCCCCTCTGCTCCTCCACCCCACTGCCATGTTGCTTGACGGGGGTGGGGTGAGGGACAAGCGTCATGGACTAAACTCCTCCCTGAAACTGAGCCAAAAGAAATCCTCGTCACTAGTTTCTGCTGAGTGCTTCACTACAGCAACAAGGGAAGTACTTCACACAGCAGTGGGTCGGGATCTACCCTTGGGCTGCACACACCTCATCTGCCTAGAACCAACATGGGTGTGTCACTACAAAGACATACTCTGTTCAGACCTCTTGGATTCTGTAAGTGTACACACACACACACACACACACACACACACACACACGTCAAGCTGTGGCTTGAGCTTAGGCTCTTCTGGACTGAGTTCCTGGTCTTCAAGGCCCTGTGAGGAACGCTGCTGCTCAGGCATTTAGTAGAAAGTCGTTTCATCTGCATTCATCATATTTTTTCTCATCATGAGACTGGGGTCATGGGGTCTTGGGAAAGGGATCAGGGCCAAACTGCTGTCATATCGTCTCATACTGTCAATACAACTGAGTGCTATTGGCATTGACCTTCCCATGATATGTGGGCGTCCAAGCCCTCTCCTCAAGAGCAAAGCACTGGAGGAGCCATATGGACCTTGTACAGCACGTTTGTCAGTCCCCCTCACTAACTTGTAATATCATTCATATCACCATGGACTTGTGGATATTTGTCTTGTTTGAGCTGCAATCCAATTCCACACTTTATTGTCCAGATTGTTCCAGAATAGTCATTGGAAGCCCTTCCAAAGAGCTTCCATCAGTGTGTGTCTATGTGTGTATGTGTGTTCATGTGTGTACGAATATGTATACACACGTGTCTGTTGTTTGTGTGTGTACTAATGTATATGCACAATTGTGTGTAGGTGTATGTGTATGTGCATGTGTGTTCACATGTATATGCATGTGGGTATGTGTTCACAGGTATGTTTATGTGTGTGCATGTATATACATACACATGTCTGTGTGTTCCTGTGTGTGTACTCATGAGAATGCACATGTATAGGCAGTATTTATGTGTGTATGTTCATGTGTATATACATGAGGGTATTCATATGTGTGTGTGGGCTACATTTGTTCATGTATGTATACACGTGTTTATATGTTCACAGGTATTTGTGTGTACTTATGTGTATGTACATGTATTGCAGTATTTATGAGTGCATGATCATTTATGTTCATGTATGTATGTATACATGAGGGTGTCAATATGTATATGCATGTGGGTTATACTTGTTTCTGCATACACACACATACACACACACACATATATATGTTTATATGTTCACAGGTATTTGAATATTCATGTGTGTGTGCATTCACATTTATACAAGTCTGTGCACACATGTATGAGACCTCCTACTTTATGACACTAGGTTCACCTTGTCTACTTCTTGCCCCAGATCCACCTATTTCTCCAATGAACCCTGGGTCCTGTTGTTGAGGATGGCATAGAAACAAGATCTGAAACCAAACCATGGGGCAAAGTAAACCTTTCATTCCCTTTATAAAACTGATTTTTAGACTTTGTCATATACAGGTGGGCGTGTACATATGCACGTGGGCAAGCGCCTGTGGAGGTCAGAGGACAGTTGTGGGAACTGCTGTTCTCCTTCCCGAGTGTGGACTCCATGCAGGTCATCAGGCTTGGGGGTAAGCACCATTTCCCACCGGGCCATCTTGTCCACCCAAATCTGTTCCTCTGTGAGTGTATTTTCCTAGGTATTTTGTCACAGCATTAGAAAGCTGTTCTGTGCACAGACCAAAGAGATCCGCATGAATAAACATGTTGTGTCCTGTGTGTGCACAGATGCAGATGTCTCTACATGCGTCCATCTCAACCTACACAGGCAAATACACAGATGTCCCCAACTCTGGTCCAGCCCCGTGGGTCATCGTGTCTTCTGCTGCCCAACCGTGATGTGTCTATCTTCAGATGGATGAGATCGGTGTGGCTGGCCCAGGGTCACACCTCGTCCCCGAAGGGGACAGTGACACCATAGTGTTTCTCTTTGCCACGTTCCTCACAGCTCTGGTCAAAAGCCTGAGAGAAACAACTTAAGAGACAGGGTAAGTGTTTTTTTGTTTGTTTCGTTTTTGTGTTTGTTTTTTAATGCAGCTTTTCATGTAACCCAACTGGCCTTGTCAGAGAGCCAAGGATAATACAGCCACGGTCTGGGAGGCACACCACACACGGCTTCCTTTGCTTGTTTTGTTGTTTTGATGTGGTGCTGCGATCAAACCCAGGGCTCTCCGCATGCTAGACGAGCGCTCTCCCAACTGAGCTATACCCTAGTCCAAGAAGACATTTTGCTTTGTTATGTTTCAGAGACGGGACCTTGCTATTTAGCCCAGGCTAGCCTGGAACACAGAATCATCTTCCCTCGACCTCCCAGGTGCTGAGATTACAAGGTGCATTCAGACAGACTAACTCTTTCTTACTTGTTCTTCAGAAAACCTGGCTGCTTCAGCCAAAATTAATCCTAAGTTCGTGTGAGGAGAGACCAACAGCGCCCCGCAGGCAGGAAGAGGCTGCCGGAGCTGATCTCTGGATCTCAGGCTCCTAGGTGGATCCAAAGGAGACAGTGGCATAGGGAGAACTGTCTGGAGGTCAGGACAGTTGACGCCATTTATATATCCACTTGCCATCTTGGAGGGGACCTAAGAGGTGACATGGCTCCTGTGGTCTAGCCTGGTGAGGCCTTAGGAAAGGTTCAGAGAAGCTGCTTGATGGCTTATTCCTGAGAAATGTTTGAAAGGCATCCTTCCTGGAGGCACAGGAGGGAGCGACTGCCATTTGTCAGCTGTAGCTAGATGAAGCGACACGGTGTCAAGGGATTCCAGCATCTGAGAGCACACCTGCGCAGAGTCTCAGCATCCTCCCAGGCAGAGGCCATCCGTCAGAGGAAGGTGCCTATGTCCCATGAAGGGCACTGTCACCAGCAAATGATAGTCTGGGATTTGAGGTTCACCCATATGGAGTGGTGCCTCCTGCACCCCCTCCCCATGAAGAGGAACAGCATTTGTCACCAGCATCCCAGGCCTGCAGACGTGCTGTGTCTGACTCATCTGCACCTCGCTGCCACCTTGCCTGCCAGAGGCTGCTGGCAGAGGAGCGCTGTACCATAGCTGGAGGCTCTACTGCCAAACTGACTGCCCAACCCAGGGCTCAGGCTGTCGCTTTTGCCCAGGAAGTCTGTGTGTTCACAGACACAGACGCAGACACAGACACACACACACACACACACATACACATAAACACACACACACATGCATGAACAGAGAGGCTCACACATGTGGCCACACACGTGCTTACATAAATATGCATCTATACATGCTTCTACATATACATCATGCCCTTACACACACACATATAACATGCATACACACAAGCTCACACATGAACAAATACCTACATACAAATGCTCATACACACATGCTCACACTAGCACGCTAGTATGTACAGACACATGCCTTCACACATTCATCCATCTCTCTCTCTCTCTCTCTCTCTCTCTCTCTCTCACACACACACACACACACACACACACACACACACACACTTGCACATACACAATGTACACTCAAATTTTTCTACTTCTCCGTAGGAAATCTCTCAGCTCTTTAAGTGGGTGTCTCCCCTCCAGCTCCCTAGCCCTCAGGAGGAGCCTGACATCTGTGCTTTTGTGGGGTGAGGTCCCCAGGAAGACACTGACATTTGGTCGGGTTTTCGAAGGCTTCTGGGGTGTACCTACTGGCACCGCGTTCTTAGGAACTCAATTAGACAGCCCTTAACAGATAGCACCTGGGGTTCTCCTTGCCTGTTGGACAGGAGCAATTACCCGTGAGGTCTTAAGATAAGTGAATGGGGTTCCGAGGAGGCTTTGGAAACAATTCCCGAGCCACGGGGAGCAAAGGCCTTGGCTTCCGACCTGAACTATGCAGCTCTCTGAGAACTGGGAAGCTGTTAATCCTTTAATTCTAACAGCTGGCCAGGCGCTCAGGTTGGATTTGGGATGGGGGGCAGGGCGGAAAAAATCAGCAGAGGAATTTCCAAGTCTTCAGAGTCGGGCCAGCTCCCTCCTTCCTGTTCTTGCCCGCCTGTGGGTAGGGAAAGGGATGCCCCTGGTCTCTCTGCAGAGAATGCTGGTCAGTGGGGTGTCCCTTCACCTTAGGACAGGCAAGCGGTACTCCCTCTGTCCCCGTGGTGGTCTTGTAGATGCAACTCTGCAGGGCACTGACCTGGTGAAGTGAGGAGAGGCTTTTTGAAGCTGCCTCATTCCAGGGGCGCCCCCCCCATACCCTCCTGCTGACTGCCACCTGCCACCTCCAGACACAGGCACCCTGCTCACCACCTAAGAGCAAAATTACTTTCATTGCCACTTTATAACTATAATTTTTCTACACTTATGAATCATGTCATAAGAATATGATGTGTAGGATATCTGATAGATGAACCCTAGGAAAGGGTCATTTAACCCTCAAAGGAGTCAGTACCCACAGGTTTCAAACCGCTGTGCTAGACGGTGGCTTTTGGAAGGAACTAGAAGCTTGGTCCTATGAATAGTGTTGCTATCCCCAAGAGGAACCAGGCTTCCCTCCTCCAGCCCTGGCCACTCTCCTTCTTCGGGGGCCCTGGGTAATGTGGGGAGAGCAGGACTAAAAGAGAAAAGAGTTTAGGAGTCTCCATGCCCTGCATAGAACTCTACTCTAGACATGCTAAGGCTCAAAAGGTACGACGCTGGAATCAAAGCCAGAGCCCTCCTTGCTTTCTCCCGTGCCTTCTCCTCCCCTTTCTTTTCCTCGCTCTCCTATCCTTTTCCTCAGAGCCCCTTCCCATCTCCCTCTTACCCCTCCTTTCAACTCTCCCCCACCCACCCACCCACACACACACACCTCCCACCTCATCCTTTCTTTCCCAAGCTCCTCCTATTCTCCCTAAGAAGGCAGAAGCTCACCCAGGAAGGGGCTGAAATCAAAACTAGGAGTTCTCAAGCTCAGCAGAGCCCATCTGCACAGACAGACAGAGCAATACCTTGTGGGGGGGGGACAGCAGACACAGCCTGGTGGTAAGTGGATGAGTGAGGGCCAGCATCCGCAAGGGCGAGACCCAACGCCTCACACACTCTACCTTGTCACCACATGCCCTTTGTCTCAGAGGTGTTTGGAAGTTGTGTGTGTGGAGAGAGAGAAAGACAGAGAGAGAGAGAGAGAGAGAGAGAGAGAGAGAGAGAGAGAGAGAACGTGTATGCATATGTGTGCATGCATGTGTGTTTCTACATATATGTGTGTGTTTATGTGTGTATGTGTGTGAGTGTGTATGTATGTTTATATGTATGTGTATGTATGTATATATATATACATATATATGTATATATATACATATATATATGTGTGTGTGTGTGTATATATATATATATATATATATATGTCTCTCTGAGCCTCTATGTCTCTGTGTGTGTGTGGTGTGCGTGTGGATATACATGCATGTGTGTGTGTATATGTATATGTATATAATCTGGGTGTATGTGTGTCTGTGTGTAAGTGTGTATGTGTTTGTATGTGTGTATATGTGTCTATCTCTCTGAGCCTCTATGTATGTATGCGTTCCTGTCTGTCTATGTGTCTTTCTCTGAGCCTGTATGTATGTATGTATGTATGTATGTATGTATGTGTATGTATGTAGGACAGAGGTCTTCCTTAACCACTCTCTGCCTTATTTTTTTTGAGACAGAGTCTCTTGCTGAACCTGAAATAAACTGAGCTAGGCCACCTGGCCCACCAGCGCTACAAAGCTCTGAGCCTCCCCGGCCCTGGGATAGCAGATGTGCGCCACTGAGCCCGGCCTTTTGAGTGGGCGCCAGAGACCTGAGCCCAAGTCCTTATGCTTCTTTACTGACTGACCAACTCCCTAGACTCCTGGATATAGATAACGTTTTAAGCAATAAAGTTCTTTTTCAAGTTACAGCCCTAAAAATAATCCAGGGATACGTGTAGCAAGCTTCTGGCGTAAGTTGGGCCCAGGCACCCAAGTCTACTCTCCAGCTCCTTGCCAGGTTATGGTCTCCTCCTCTGTCCAAGTTCCTGATGTGACAGGACTCCCAGCTGCCTCTCGGCTGCTCAGCCGTACCTGGACGCAGACTGCATTGCAGTGTGTCTTGGGCTGACTCTAAGCTCACGTGTGGGGAAACTGAGCACTGTTGGGTCAAACGCTGTGGCCACAGAGAAGGCATGTGTAATGCCTTCTGGCCACACACCAGTAGTCAAGGCACTGGCCTCAAGCTAAGAATGAACAAGTCCAACAGTCCAACAGGGACTGAGCTTTGGGAGTCATGCTCACAGGAAAACCCAAGAGCTGCCCGGGAAGATGAATGGGGTTTGTGCTGGCTAATTTTAGGTCAATTTAATGCAAGTTGGAGTCATCTGAGAGGAAGGTACCTCAACTGAAAAAATGCCATCGTAAGACTAGCCTGTAGGCAAGCCTATAAAGCATTTATCTTCTTAGTGATCGATGCAGGGGAGGCCTGGTGGTCCTGGGTTGTATAAAATGACAGTCTGAGCAAGCCATGGGGACCAAGCCAGAAAGCCGGATTCCTCTATGGCCTGAGTCTCTGCTCTGCCTGCAGGTCCCTGTCCTGTTGTTGGAGTTTCTACTCTGACTTCCTTCGGTGATGAACACTGATGTTGAAGGGTAAGCAAAACAAGCCCTTTCCTTCACAGCTTGCCTCTGGTCATGGTGGTTCATTATAGCGGCAGTGACGCTAACGGGGCCAGGGTTCCACAGGTGAAGTCAACCGGGAAACCCTCTCACAAACAGATGGACTTCTCAGAGCTCGGGGGCCACCCAGGTAGGAACTATAGAAGGGACAGGTCAACTGTGTCTGGAGAAGTGATTCCCACCCCTCCACGTACTGTCTCCCGACTCTAGCCACACCCCAGCCAGGCTCAGGAACCCTCTGGAGCCACTCCCCAGGGGACTGTTTGGGAACAACAGCTGTCCCCCTATGCTGGTTATTGATTGAATTTCTGTTTACTTCGCTCTAAGCTTAATTTGCTGTGTTAATGGCGTTTTAATCCACTTGCCCATTGCAAGGGGCTGATAATGGTGTACTTTTATAAACCAGCAGTGACATTTTTCTGCATCCTGGCTCTTCAGTGGATGAGGCTGGACCTTATTTCCCCAGATTGCTTTCCCGGACTGCCTTCATTTCATATCCAGGCTCCCTCAGGGACAGCCTTCTCGGGGTGGGCAGCGATGCTTCCCATGCTTGGGGCATCAGGACAGACTTAGATGGGATTCTCCAAGTTCGGAGCCATCCCAGAGCTCAGAGAGGCTGAGGGAGAGCAGCCAGTGGGGTCAGTCTTGTGCAAGCCTTTCCAAGTCAAAGGCTGAGGAATTCTGGGAAAATTTAGCCAAATCTGATCCTTGTCATTGGAGTCGAAATGAGTCTGTGACTCCACCTCCGTGCACTCCATGCAAGCACCGGGTGCCAAGAAAATTCACCTCCGCCAAATGGGGACAGAAAAATGGCCAAGGCAACATCACAGGCAGTGTAGAAGGATAGTGAATCCTCACGTGGGTCTGCATGGTGACGATTGAGGCGATGTACAGGGACAGGACTGGGTGAAACAGAACAGTGCCTGTTCTGCCATCCCTAGGCAGGGGACCTTGCACAAGGACCATATATCGTGCACCCCCAAAACAGCACAAATCATTCCCATCAAGCCGCAAATCTCCCTTTGACCCAAAGACAACCTGCTGTGGGTAGCTGCCTTCACCAGAAAGATGAAACTCTAGCAAACAGAGATCAGGAGCCCAGTGACCAGGCACAGCTCCTCCGTAGCAGGGAGAACACCACAGTCAGGAGAGAAGCCAGAAGACAAGCAGAGGGAATGAGAAATCAACAAAACAGACAGGAAGAAAGGATATGGGTGAGAAGGAAGAGAGGAAGAAAACATCCCAGGGACGGAGAAGTAAAGCTGGAACCCAATACTTCCGGGCTCTGCTTCCTGGTCCTTTATTTTAAAGGTGAAACAGAAGGCAGAGACAGAGACAGAGGCAGAGACAGAGACAGAGAGTCTGGAGACTGCAGGCCACCAGGAACAGCACAAGCCAGTGAGGCCAGGCAGAGGCTGCTGGGGCTGCTTGGGGCTGGGGTGCTGAGCCCAAGCTGGGTCTTCAACTCTGCAGAGATCAGATCCCTCTCAGGCCAACCTCCAACTGGATCTCTGCCCTGCACTGAAGAAGGGTCCCTGGGCTCATTGTCTCCTGCACTCCAGAGAGAGAGGGGGGTAAGGGAAGGGAAGGGAAGGGAAGGGAAGGGAAGGGAAGGGAAGGGAAGGGAAGGGAAGGGAAGGGAAGGGAAGGGAAGGGAAGGGAAGGGAAGAAAAAAAGAAAAAAGAAAAAAAGAAAAGAAAAGAAAGCCAAGACCACCCAGAACCTTCTCCAATTAATTCCTCCTGTCCCCAGCCCTCCTAGCACAGCAGCAGGACCCTTGGCCTCTGGTTTAGACCCAGAGTTCCCCCAGGTGCCTGGGCATCTGTCATTTTCTCCCATGTAGCCATGGCCCCTCAAGTTCTGTGTATTTGTGCACAAGTCAGCCACACGTACAAGCAAAGACCCAATGGTCCCCACCCCACAAGGAGCCAAAACTCTGCAAGGGACGTTCCCAGGGGCCGAGTATCACTGCTCATTGAGAGCCATAGAGCCTGTAATAGCCTCTGGCATTGCCCGGGATTAATGGCCAGCAGGGTTAATAACCCTCAGCGACACCCTGGGCCATTAGGCACCAGGAAACCCCACACCTCAGTGCCTCCTACTTAAGTGGAAGACATTAGAGAGCCAACAACAATGTCACACAGGTGGAGGTCCTGGGGCAGGAGATTGGCGGCTGCAGCTCTGCACTAGTTACAGGGCCCCACTTGGCCTGACGGCTCTTTCTTTACAGCTCTGGAGAATGTGTGCATGTTATCGTATCTTTGTATCTGTATGTTTGCAGGAGTGTGCATCTCTATGCATATCAGTTCTACATATGTGTACCTATATGTTACTATGTGTTTAAGTCTGTGTCTGCTTGTGTATAGATTTGTTATCTTTATGTGTCTGTGCAACTATGTGGGTCTATGTCACCTGTATGTTCACCTGTCTATATCTTCATGTGTCCCTGACTGTCTGTTTGTTTCTGTCTGCGTATGTCTGTAATAATGTGTGTGCCTGTCTTTCTTTATGTGTCTGTGTTTGTTTCTATTCCTATGTGCTGTGTCTCTCTAGATATATGTGTATGTATATGCTTGTATATGTGTGTGCATGTGTGTGTCTATATGTGTGTGTCTCTTTTTATGTGGTATGTGTGCCTTTCTGTGTATTTGTGTATATGTGGTATGTGTGTGTGTTTATCTCTGTTTATGTACATATCTCTCTGTGTGTGATGTTTGTCTTCATGTGTGGTATGTGCATATATGTGTTTCTATGTGTGTTTGTGTGTCTGTATATGTGGTAGGTATGGTGTGTATGTATTGCATGTATGTTTGTGTCCTTCTATGTACTTTCTTTGTGTGATTATGTTTGTGGTATGTGTGCATATGTATAGCTTACTGTGTATCTGTATGCATGGGTGTGTGGTATGTATATGTATGTATGTACGTTTATATCTTTCAGAGTGTTTATGTGGTGTGTATGACAATTGTATACGTGTGTGTATGTTTGCATCTCCTTGTGTATGTAAGATGTGTGTATGTGTGTGATGTTTCTAAGTGCTAAGGTGTGGGGGTGCAGCTCTCAGCCTTTTCCCTGGAATGCCTCCTGAGGGAGGGGCCTCCGTCCTCCCTGTCACTCCCACTGTGCTCCACAAACACACACAGCTTCCCTCTCCCTTCTCCAAAAGGGAGATGTCACCCGTGCTTTTATTCTGAAACAGTTTTTGAACATCCAGAGTTCTGGTTCCTCAGGAGGTCCTGGGCCACCAGGTCTGAGGAGGGCCTGCCCTCTGCAATACACATAGCCCAGAGAAGAGAAGGGAGAGAGTGACCATCGACAGCACTGACGGCAGAGAACCAGGCAGGAGTCTCCCAGAACAGCCTTTAAGGAACAGGCAGGGCCACATGCACAGGTCTCTGCAAAGCCTTCAGTCTCATCGACGGTCTCTGGTCTCAATTACTTTTTGCTCAAAGTTGAAGGAGAAGACATTAGTCCTGCAGGTTCTCTATTTGCTAATTTTGGAAGATTATAGAGGTCATCTAGTGAAGTTGATAATAAAAAGAAGGTGGAAGAGGAAGGAAGAGGGGAAAGGCAAAGAAAAGAAATAGAATAGCATCGTCATCGTCGTCGTCGTCATCACCACCATCATCATCAACATCAACAACTTCTGGGGAGGCCATGATCTCCAAACTGCAGGTGCTAATGTCTCTGGGAAGTGGTCTTTAAAAATCACACACACAAAAAAAGCAATCAGCTAGCGGTGACATCAGTAAGAATTCGGGCACTCATGGTGCCCACAGCTTTGGACAAACGTGTTGAGAGCATCTTCTGTAGACTCAGGGTCAGCCCACCTTGCAGACACAGGACAGGAGGAAACACCCTACCAGGTGGCAAAGGCAAGGCCCCGGCCATGCCACCATGCGGGCAGAGCACAGTTGTGATGGGAGCCACACTGTCAGTGTGTGTGCCTGACCATGCGGAACGGGTGTCACCCACTGTGCTCTGTGGCCCACTTGCTGCATGGACTTCTTTGACTGAGTCCTTAGACCCCAGTCCTCTGGAGAATGAGGCAGAAGATCTCAAATTGTGGACCAACCTTGGACTCCATACTGTGACTCTGTCTCAAAGAAACAAACAAACAAACAAACAAACAAACACAACATGTGTAAGCAGAAACCCTCAAGACCGTTCTCATCGTTTAATTGAGAAAATAGGAGATCGTCTTGTGCTCATATTTGAAGGCACAAACAGTAATTATGCAATAAACTATTTAATTAAGTCGCATGTGCCGCAAAGGAGACGTGCCGGGTGCCACGAGCCCTAAGGGATGCATTCCTAAAGACGCTTGGTTTGAATTGGCGTTTTTAGGAAGAGGAGGAAAGGACGGGGTGATTGGCACAGCATGCCAGGGCCCTCCAGGCAGAGAGAGGACACGTATGTGCAAAGGCCCTGGGGGTGGGAGGAGGTGGGAGCCCAGAGAACATAACCCACCCCCGCCCAGGGCAGGTCGGGGCTGCTACAGAATCTGACACCACAGAGCAGTGTGGTCTGTTCCCATTTGAAGGACTCCCTTTAAGCACCACCAGCATCAGTCCTTAATGGCTAGGGCTTTGGGGTTCCAGCCACTCACACCCCCTGTTCTCAGCCCCCCTTTGCTGCTCCAGCTGTTTTTGGTTCAATTCCCTGTGACCAGAAGCCTTCCTCTGTCTCTGGCAGGCTGAGTATGCACCAGACACTCCTGAGACCACTCCCTCCCCACACCAGTTGTAATTCAAAGCAAAGGTGGACATTGCCCATACGGTGGTGACCTCCTAAGAAGGTCAAAGAACAAGAACTGAAGGGTAAAAGCGGCCCCGTGGGGAGCCGGCACTGCAGGGTCCTCCACGGCCTCGCCAAGTAGCTCGCCGCGGACACTGCACACATCAGTCAGTTAGGGCTCACTGAGGTGAGTGGGCAGCCCGGGCAGAGCTCTGAACAGCCCGCGGGCCGTAGGCAAGGGCTCCTGCCACATTCAGCCTCAGCCCTGGCATCCCGCAGGGTCTTCAGTCACAAACTCAGTTACCCAGCCCACGAGAGCTGGTCTAAGTCAACACCAAGTCAAAATCACTCTTGAGAACATTCGGAGGGGGCTGGAGAGACGGTTCCGTCGTATTTAAGGGCAGTAGACCCAGGTTCCCAGAATCCACACGGCAGCTTACAATCACCTTTAACTCCAGTTTCCGAGGCCCTCTTCTGGCCTCTGGGCACCAGACACACACATGGCACACATGCATATATGAAGGCAAATCACTCATACACAGAAAAAAAAATTGTTCAGTGTCTGCTCTTGCAGAGGTCCTGAGTTTCGTTCTCAGTACTCATGTCTGGTAGTTTATAATCACCCGTAACTCCAGCTCCTGGGGGCCTATGTCCCCTTCTCTTCTCCAAGGCACCTGCACGGATACACACATACACACACACACACACACACACACACACACACACACACTGAGATAGAGAGAGAGAGAGAGTTGGGGACACCCTTGAGGACCAACCTGTCACCGCCGTGTGAGTTCACAGAAGCCAGTCCTGGAGATAGATCACTATTTCTTCCACTAAAGTCCTGGTAAAGCTGACAGCTCATGTTTAGAGTATACTGTGTTGATAAAACGTGTTATAAAATAGAACACTTATTTCAGTGTGGACATTTCTACACCCAATGAGATGCTCACTTAGGGGGAAGAGACGCAGGAAAAGCCACCCCTAGGGACATCAGACTATCACTCCGACCCTGCCTCCTCCCAGAGCCTGTGCCCTCTCGGCAGACTGACCAGTGGAAGGAACTGCCTGGGTTGACATGTCTGACACCGCCTCTCTTGCCATGCCATGAATTCTAACATGGCCACTACAGGGTTCCCCAGAGGAGTTCGCTCTGAGACTGTGGAAAATACACCTGGACAAGAGCCTCGGTGAACCCGGGACCGGGCCTGGACTCTGAAGACACTAATGGACGCTGAGCCCCAGTAGCAACCAGAGTCGCAGCTGCCTGGCTAGGCTGACCAGAGCAGCTGGCCAAACCTACCAAAGCCTCTCACTGCAAGCTCGGGGGGGGGGGGGGGGGAGGGGGGAGCAGGATGCTGGGAGAGTCAGGGACCCAGCATGCCATTTCATTCTAGAGAGGCTCTGAGTGGACTCTGATGGCCAGGCTCCCCTTCCTGGAGCAGGAGCCTCGACCCAGGAAGTCTCTATTCTTTGTTACACTGCTTCCAAACCGGAAACGATACTACGTTGCATTTGATTTACATCTCCTGACAATGACCGGCCTGTGTATATCCAGCGCCCTTAACATAAAGGAGTCGCGGTACCACTCCCCGCGCACAGCTGGGGTGGATGGAGGGCCCCGCTTCACCTCATCTCTCCTTTCTGCTTAAATATTATGCCACATCCTGATTAATACCAGACCAATAAAATCATCTCCGCAATCTGGTTAGAGGCTTTTGTCTTCCCAGATGGCCTGCAATGTTAATGTGTGACAATTTCAACAATGAACTAGGACTGTTTTATGGAACTAACATTTGTTCCACTGCTTTTTTTTTTTTAGACTCAGAATTTTGACACAGATGGTACAAATTACTCAAAAAACAGAAATGTTCATTTAGAAGGCTTAAATATGTGGTTTTACTCAGGCCATCAGAATATTTTACATTTGCGATTCAGTAAATTTACTAACAACCCTGCTATAATTAAGGTCTGAAAGAAAAAAAAAATATCCTCTTTCTCCAGCTTTTTATATCTATAGAGTTTCATTAAAGCCAGAAAAATACATTATTATTTATTCTCCTTGTGCAATGTTCTTATTTCCTCGTGACATATATTGTTCGTCTCTGCTCTCTGTTTTCCTCACAGCTTGTAATTGCTGTGGAGTCCGGAGGAGGAACGGAGTCACTGGCCGGGCTGCCTGGGTGCCCCCACCACTCTAGGAGCTGAATTATAACTCAGATGGTCCGTTTGCTACAGTTGCCGCATCTTCTAGAACCTTCCACAAATGAAGAGCACCACACCTTCATAAGCTCCTGTCTACTCCTCTTCAAGGGCAGATCCCAGACCTCAGCGTTCTCACAGCTTAGTAGATTCTTTGTCTCTGAAGGGACCCAGGGATGCCTCCTCGGCCTGGGGGTGCGTCAGTTGCCGAGTAACCACCTAAGCTTCGACTGGCCTTCCTGTGTCCAGCCCTGAGGGAGCCCAGGGTGCAGCCACCATGGAGGGAGGAGACATTTAGAGTCTGTTCTTTGCTCCCCCCGCCCCTTATGCTCTTATTTTCTTTCCTCTCCCATTTATTTTATTTTATTCAATTATTTTGAGACACAACATTGCTATGTAACTCAGCCTGGCCTCAAAACCAAGATCCTTCTGCCTCCGCCTCCCCAATGCTGGACTTAGCCATGCGCCTGGCCTCGGCCAGCTGAAGGGTGTGTGCTCTGTGTGGGGCACTAGATAGCGCCTTCTACATATTAACTCACTTAATCCTCCTCTTAGATGTTGTGACTGAGGCTTTGAGCTGCTGACAACAGAGTTGACAAAGACCTTTCAAGATGGGAGTTGGTGGAACTGAGAATCTGTCACCTTGGCCAGGGCCAGTAACAGAAGCCGAGGTGGTCAGCCTGCCATTCAGACCTCTGAATCCAGTCCACCTGAAGGGGAAAGGGTGGACCATCCCACCATGAAAGTAGGAAGAGGACTTTGCTCGGAGCTCAGCTATGCTACCGACAAGTCCTATTCCTTACCAAATTTAGGTGGTGAGAGATCTCAGCCACCAGCAGCAAGAGCTAAGAACTTGGTCCCCATCTCTTTTTCTCTCCAGACCCGCCCTCCACCCCCCCAACCCCTGCATTCAGGACCTGGGAGCTTCAGACATACAGTTTGTCCAGACCATGCAGGAGAATCTATAAAGAAATGAAAGGCCGAGATTGTGGCTTTTCCAAGATGCTTTCAGCCCAGTGCGGACAAAGAATGAGCCAGGGGCAGGGGTTAGCAAGGCATTGAACATGCATAGAGCTGTCTGCAGGATTTGGAGGGCTGGGGTGCTTGGTCAGCAGCTGGTTTTGTCATAGTTATCACAATTGTTCTTTTGGCATTCAGAAGAGCCGCTAGGACAAACCGGTCCAGAGTGCTTCTCTCTCCCTTTGTTTCGAGGGCGCTGAGTTCACCCAAAGACCCCTCTAGCCGAGCCAAACCATCTCAGACGTTATTTGTTACTCTGCTGGCGTGCTCTGGAAGAAAAAAGAAGCCTACTAAGCTGTTTGAGCCCAGAGCCCAAACAGAGCAGGGAGCCCAGTCACCTCCACCGGCCACAACCTGAGGAGCCATCTCAGGAGATACCCGGGCTCTTCTGATGATAATGCGTGGGTGTCCTACATGTGGATCAGTGGCCAAAGCTGTAAGATTTGCTTTCTTGACCAGCTTAGAGCATGTGTTTCCACCCTGTTGTCCGATTACGGAAACAAATGATGTATTTCAACTTTGATATAAAAAGGAAAACATACTGCGCCGACCACTGCGGTCCTTTGCTGATCCTTGCTGCGAGCACTCTGTGGAAGGCTTCAGTTCATTAGTGCGTTCTCTCAACACTGCCAACACGAAGTGCGTTCGGAGTTCTTAAATGTTGTTTCCATTAAAATCAATCACTCTTTGCAATTAAGCCAATAGTTTCACCATTCTTTTTTTTTTTTTTCCTGTTATGAGCAGGAAGCATCCTAAATATATTGACAGCTGTCTGCAATTGGACGGCACAAACAAGGGGGAACAGGGCTAAGACTGAATGTCACCAAGGGGAGCAGGGAAGCATCTTTTGCTCAAGTGTACCTCATTTTCATACCCTAGCTGGCATGGAAGACATTTTTTTTTGCAATAGTAACATACAGTAATCAATGTTTTGCATATTACAATCAATAACACACTTAAATGTTTAAGTTTTGCATTCTTTTGCAATAAATATTGATATATTACAAACTCGGTAAAAACTGTTCATTGGACTTTTTGTTTGCACTGTGTACTGTGTCATTCAGCAAATAAGTGAGCTAAATATTGTTTGTTACAAAACAGATGTCAAATAAAATTATGCCATATGTGCTATTAAACACTTTTCTTATTTTTTTTTCCAGCAAAACCCAAGACTTGGTTTCAGAAGTGAATGCATTTGGCTTTTCAAGGATTTGAAGCATGAAAGCAACATCTTTGGAGTATTTTTAAACCTGCTGGCTTTGTGTAATCCAGTTTCATGAGCTAATTCTGAATGCTATTATAGACCTCAAATAAAATATAGATAGAGAAATAAAGGTGCAGGTACACACACCAGAATCTAGGGTTAAGATTAATTCAGGACTGAAAAGAAAGAAAGTTAAAGAAAAACCCTAGACAAAATTTAAAAACAAATCAATATTAATATAGATCAAGATATCAGAGAGTTATTTTTAGGGGAGTTGAGACTTTAAGAAGGTGGAAGAGAAAACTTTACAAGAAAAATTTTCCATGCAGAATAAATTAGGTGTGATTGGAAATTTGGAGGTGACTCGGGTGGTGACCGGTGACTTGGTGACTGAGGGACAGGGGAGGATGCTCAGAGAGAGATTGCAAAGTAAGGAAATCACTCAGGCTAGCTCTGAGAGAGACTCACAAAGCCAGGAAGGAGACACAGGCGAGTACAGTTGTCCTGGCCCCTGTGAGCCACCCAGCCCCAGAAAGCCATCATGGAGCCCAGCAAGGGTCCCCTCCATCCCAGCCTTGTCAGAAACATTCACACGAGATGGATGGATCTCTCAGCCTAAAGAAGTGTGAAATGTGAGACAGAGTGAGCAGAATGCAAGAAGCACGTTGCTAAGAGCCACCCAAGAAAGCAGAATCTGGAGCCCCAGCATGCTGGCGCTGGCGCTGGAGACTCCCACCCACAGATGGAGACGAACGGAGGCAAGACACAGAGAGGCCAAGGAGCAGATCCAGTGACGGGGGGTCAGCCCAATGGGCCTTGGCCACAGGTCCTCAGCACTGGCTTCAAAGGATGCTCGACCCAGTGTGTGTGCCTGAAGCCCAGCCAGCACTCACGGAGCTGAGTCAGGAGGATTTCGAGTGCTAGGCCAATCTGAGCTACATAATGAGACCCTGTCTCAAACACACCCACGCCTTATACACCTGAATACACACACACACACACACACACACACACACATACACACACACACACACATTACATTACATACACCCTGCACACATTCAGTATACACACATTCACATATATTATGTACTTGTATTATACACACATATACACATGTAGATGTATGCACACACATACTGCATACATATGCCATACATACCAAGAGACGCAATATATATGTATTTTTATATATATACCGTATATACACTCTAACAAACTTTATGCACACACGTACAATATGTATACATTATATATACACATTGCACACATATGCACATCTCCTTCCTACCCTGACTCACTGGAATGGTGTCCCCAATAAGCTACCCGCCCTTAGACCCTGGCCTTCAGCTGTGCACTCCTGCAGAGACCCAGACTGAGACATTCTCCGCACACCCCCAGTAGTGTGACCCCAGTGTTCCTCGTCCACCCAAGACATCAACCCCACGCCTTGTGCTGTGGGAGGTCCTGCAGATACTGAAAGCGTTTTAGTCCTCTGCTCCGTTTGGCCACCAAGAAGTGCAGTTTCTCCTCTTTATCCTTGCGTGAAATCCATCCCACAAGCCCCTGCGTGGACTCCTGAGTCAGCAGCATGGCCCCCTCCCCCAGGCCCACACCACTGACATCTGACAGGGCACGCACAGGCAAACAGTATCCGTGAGAGGAGTTCCTATCCTTGGGGTCTCTAGAGAACAAGGGAGAAAGCTGGTGGCTAAGCGGGAGTACTTTACGGGGTTTTTCTTTCTATAAAACTCCCTAGAAGATCCCACAATATGGAGTCATGCGGCCCGTGCTGATAGTCAATGCGATTCTTCATGCATGTACTGCCTCCACCTCCGTCATGCTCCCGCTCACTGGAGAGGTGCCCCCCATACTCTGCCTGCCCTTGAACCCTGGCCTTCAGTGCTGCATTCCTACAGAGACCCAGAGTGAGACATTCTCCACACACCCTCAGCACTGTGCCCCCAGAGTTTGCCTGGTCCCTGACACAGTGTTGACACCTGGCAAGAAACCAGGCTCCAGGCAAGATCTCTTGGCAGTTGATTGCATAGCAGATTTTTTTTTTCAGTAGGACTGATCAATCTGTTTTAACTAAGAGGTTAGCTTATTTAACTGACGGCTGCTATGGTTAATAAGGGACACACAGCACCCCTGGGAATAATGATCAGTGCGTGGAGGGCAGAATTCTAGGAACCTTGCCTCTCCAGCACCAAGCCTCCAAGCCAGACTCTGGGTGCAGTCAGATGTCACTTGCCTGGTTATCTGCAGCCATTTCTGGAGACTCACCCTCTCTTGTATGCATAAATCCATTCAGTATCCAATCATGAGCCCATGTGGTATGCCCAGCATAACCTGGACAGTCACTAAACACTTAAAGCAAGGGACAAAGTTTTACCCATCAAGTGGCACGGAAAGTTGTAGTTATAGAGGACCTGAAAAAAAAAAAGCAAGGAAGTATCTCTAAGTGCCAGGGTATGAGCAGGAATGAGAAAGACAGAGCGAGCGGCCCTGGTGGGAAAGAGATGTGCAGGCTCACTAGGGGCCATGTCTGAGTTCACACTCAGCCGGCACCCAACCCAGTGCCCTGTGGGGACAGGGATACTCCAGAGTCTGCAACTCCGATACGTGTGCAGGTGTGTCTGTGGGCTCTGGAGCCGAGGATTTTGTTCAGATGATGACACAGATTAATCTGTGATTGGATTGTGAGACACTTGGGACATTAGTGGAGGCCACCACGGATGTGTCTGGGATGATGTGTTCAGGCACAGAATTAGATCACGAGGGCTGTGAGCTTATCAGTGGCGCAATCCCTGAATGGACTCAGAGTATGATAATGAAAACAGGAAGTGGGCCCTTAGTCACATAGGTGACGTGGGGAGCTGTCCTCAGGCCCCTCCTTGCCCTGGCCTCTTCTGTTCTCCCTCTTCTCTGTCCCTCCAAGAAGTGGAAAAAAAACAGTACTTTTACATACTCTGTCACCTTGAGGATCTGTCCATGTCCCTGGGGTCAGTCAACCAAGGACAGAGCCTTATGGACCCGTGAGCCCTAGCAAAGCCATTCTTCTTTATGTTGTTTCTGTCGGTCATTCTACCACAGAAATGAGAAAAAAACAGCCAATATACGCTGGACGTCCTGAACGCGTTAGTCTAGGACTTACGTGCCTTTTGCTGGTGCTAATTCAGTCCTGGACCCCAACATACCTCACCTAAACCGTCAAGTTGAGCAGCCCAGACTTCACCCCGAGGACAATGGGGTCATCGAGTATGGTAAAGCTGGGAATGATGCTATCTCATCAGATCTGTGGGAACGCGGTCTTCAGCTGTTGAAAATGCACTTAAAATTCTGGAAGCGGAAAGTCCAGCTGGGAGCTGTGCCCTGGTGGGGAGGGGGGGAGCTGGTGTGTGTGGCAGCCTGGCATCTGGAGGGCAGAGAAAGCCCAAGCCATGTGGGTACTTGGGCATGGATCATGAAGAAGAAAAGGAAGGGAAGTGACCAGACAAACTCCCGGTGTCCCGGGACTGTGTCCACATGACTGTGGTGTGAAAGAGGTACCAGCCAATCCTTGCTTCAGTCAGACTGCTACCCCCTAACAAGAGACTCTGGGCAGATGAAACGGGTGAAGTCAGAAATCTGTTTATCCACTTCAGTTTTGGTGTGGTTCGGTTGTCTTTCAGTAGCGACCGTATCAACCAAAAGAAAGAGCGTCTGGGCCACGACTCTGAACAGGGGGCAGGTGTAGGAGAGGAACAGAGAAGTCTGCTTCAGAGGCGGTGGGACTTTCCCGGAAGGCGGGCACCATTCAATCCTGAGGTGGCCACACACCCAAACAAGCAGCTGGTGGCAAGTGATAGGAAGCCAGCCTGGCGGGACCGTGGTTTCTCGTGTAACCAGTTCTTCCTCTTATGCTTGGGGCTGTCACCTATAAAGTGTCCTGTGATTATGAACTTTATTCCTGCTCACTTTCCCATTGCTCTGATAGAACATCTGAGAAAAAAAAAACAGTAGATGTAGCTCACGGCTTCGGTCTGCCATAATGAGAGGAAGGCATGGCAGAGTAGCGTCGGGCATCTGGGAAGAAAAGAGAGGACATCTGAGTTGGCTGGCTTTCTTCCGGCCTTCTTTTGTTCCATCCAGGCCCACGGTCTACCGGCTGATGCTACACAGTGTTTAGGGCGGGTCTACCTTTCTTGGTGAATTCTCTCCCAAAAAAACACCTTCAGATTGCTTTCCAAGTCTTCTAGATGCTTCTCAGTTCAATCAAGTTGACAAACAAGATCCACTACGGCGGTGACCTGGACATCATATGCTTAGGGCATTGAGGGACATGAGATTCTAGCCATTAAATTAAGTTTGCAAGCTCGGCGGCCTACACGGCTGAGCAGATGACAGAAATGAAAGAGCGACGCCAAGGATGAGAAAGACCGCTTGCCCTCTGATGTAATCATGAGTACGCTTATCTACGGCAGAAGAAACTGTACCAAGCTGGATAGAGCTAAGGAGAAGAGACCACCACCACCGTAAAAGAAAGGGTGGGGTCCCCGGGGCCTATAACCCACTGTTGCCGTAGAGATTGTTTGCTTTGAACTTGTAAATATAAACTTTATTTTTAAAAAGCAGGTGGGAAAAATAAACATGAAAACAAATGAACCGAGAGAGAGTCTGTCAAACGAAAGGTTGTGAAGGACAGGTGGGGCGAGCCCACAGCCCTCGCTCTGTAACCGGTTTCTGCTGTCCAGGTGGACCCTGCAGTTGTAGCCTGCAGTGCTGGAACCCAGTAGAGTCTCCGTCTGTGAGGATGGAGGGAAGCAGGAGCCTGGAGGGGCTTCCCTGAGAGCTAACAAAGAAAGATTTCCGAGGCCAGATCTCAAAATGTTAATCAGATTCAGAGACATAAAACTGACAATTTAATGGTGCTTGGTAGAAACAGAAAATTCTTTAAAGTTCTAACTATCCTACATTGAATTCTAATACTTTTTTAATTATTTGATATAAAATGCTTATAATTTTAAGGGGGAGGGAATTAGACTTGGTAATTTATATTTCTTGTTTATACAGTACAATTTGCTGATGAAAAAAAATGTGCTAAACTTATTGATTCATGACCATAATTGTTTAATTATTTATCATTGCAGAATGGTATTAGCATTGCTAATAACACAGATGTGTGCCAGGGCTGAGGAGTCAGACCAGGCTTTTGTTTAAGGGGTGCGGGCCCCGGGGAATGTTGTTTTGAGCTGGAGGGTGGCCTGCCTGGGACATGGCAACCCAGCATCTCTCCTGTCTCCGAGACAGTGACCACAGAGTCCTTCATCTCTGCACCAATGCAACTGTCAGCCCCACACAGGTGGGTGCTTTCTCTGAACCCAGAGATGCCCTTGGAGGGGGGTGAGGGTTGTGCCATAGAGCTGTGAGCGCCCTCCCTTCCATCTGTCCGATTTGCCTCCATCCAATCACCCTGCATCCCCATCAGAGTCCAAGAGAGCTCAGGAGAAGTCAGGGGTTATGTGCTAGAGTCAGCATAAGGTTCTAGCACGCTCCAAAACCTGGCCTGGGTAAGGGTGGGGCCGATCTGGCATGACCCTGTGTACCTGTAGAGGAAGCCCGGCCAGGCGGGGGAGTTCTTGGTCCCGTCTAGAGGCTGGAGACGCTGCGAGGCCTCTTCCATCATTCCAATATGGCGGGTCTAGATAAGAAGAGACAGCCCATGATTTTCAAGCTTTAGTATAGAAGAGTAGAGTGAGAGAGGGGAGGTAGGGAAATGAAAGCCGGCCATGACCAAATGGAAAGAGGGGGAAGAGAGGAGAGAAAGATAAGAGAAAGAGAGAGCAAGAGAGAAGAAAAGAGGGTAAGAGAGAAGGGGAAAAGAGAGGGGGAGAGAGAGAAAGGAGGAATCATGCAGCCCCTTTTATAGTGGGCTGGGCTACCTGGCTGTGGCCAGGGGACTGTGAGGGTGGAGTCCAGCCAGAACACTGGGGGCCTGGGGTGTGGCCCTACGTGATTGATGGCCACAGGGTTATGTCCAGCAGGTAAGCATGCCTACACCATCACTTAGTGCAAACAGGGAGAGGTGCTCAGTGTGTGGGGGTGGTGTGGGGGGCTCAAGCCTGTAATCCCAGCACACAGGAGGCTGAGGGGTGCTCAGCAGGGGGCCTCATGACTGTAATTCCAGCATACCAGAGGCGGAAGGAGGCCATCACAAGTTTCAGGTTAGCCTGGGCCACACAGGAGTCCATTTCACATATATTTTTTTTTAAAAAAAATCCAAGGTGCAAAGCACAAATGCCAAAGGTGATAGAATAACTGTCCCCCACCCACTATCGAAACAGGAGTTCCCCGGCTCAGTCTGCCCATTTGACTGCTAGAGATACTGAGTCTCAAAGAGGCACAGACGCTTTGAGAGATACATAGTCCTGAACAGCCTCAAAGTCGTCAGTTGGACATGCCAAGGATGCCTGGACCAAGAGTCTAAAGCTGCAAAGCCAGGGAAGGGGGTAGAACTTTGTCTTGCATGTATCCCTTGAGTAGTTTGCAGTGATGTCAGACTGGAGGACACTGCCTGAGAGATGACACAAGAAGATGGTTCTCACGAGTTGGGCTACAGCATGAGGCACTTGGAGTCAACCCGCAGAAGCACTGACAAGGAGTACTCGGTTCCCGCCACTTGACACTGACGTGCACGAAGCTCACATCATGACGCAAGTAGGCGGAGACGGTGAATCTGAGAGCTATGGGATTAGGTAGGATCCTTCAAGGAAAGGCAGCAGTGGAGCAAAGCTGACAGAGCAAATCAATGAAGCTGGCATTCAGACTTCTATCCAGAACAGACAGAAGAACATAACTGCACCGTGGACGCCACACGCAGCGAGAAGCCTTAACTGTGCGTTCCTCCCCATGAGGTTCTTGTCACCAGAGAGCCAGAGGCCGCAAAGCTGGTCAAACCTCGGACTAAATACAGACCGAAACTTCTGACATGCTATGAGCCAAAGTCAACCTTCCCTCCCTCTAATGTGACTCCCCCCAGGGATTCTGTCACAGTATTGGAAAGCTTACTGACACACTAAGGTCATTGCTCTGGTCCGAGGATGGTGGTGGCTTTGCAACAGATAACCGTGCACTGTCATATTCTGGCAGCCTCGCCCCTCCCCTGCTCCCCTGGGAAGGGACACCAATGGGACTCTGGGTGCTATTTTGCCTCCCACTTAGCCACAAGCCCTCGAAGGGCTGGATCTGCCACTTCTGTGAGTTTGGCCATGTGCTGACTGTCCAACTTGCCATTTGCGTATGAATCTAGACTTCCAGGCCATCAAGAGGCCAGGTGAGACCGCAGCAGCCCTGACCAGCACTCCCATGTCTTGAAGACTGTGGTGCTGTTGGGAGGTAGTAAAACTTCAAGGAATGTGCTAATGGTTGGGGTTCGTGGAGACTAGGCTGTGAGCCCTCCAGATTTTATGGGCCTAATGTGAAATCTCAGGTAAGTTAAACCTAAAATATGTCTGAGTGAATTTTTCTCCTTGGCCTGGGCCTCAGTTGTTGCCCTCAACAAAATACATTTGTCTGTGGACCACGGAGACTTTCCCTTCGTATCAGCCTCTTTCTCTTCTGCTCAGCATCTACAAGGCTTAAGTGAAAACACCCACGTGAGGACCTCCAAACACAGGTATCCCGGCCATGCCTTCTCCCAGACAACGCTTGTTGAGTCAGGACTTGTATACTCTCGTATATACTGTGATGGGTTTTTGCAATTCGATTGCGGGATCTGTGGAGCCCACTTGGGAAGAGTGGACTCTATTTCCTGTCCCCATGGCCAAAGACTCAGCCCACATAGGGCCTAGTCATTCCAGCTTTGCTGTCTCAAACTCTCTGAAGTGTGGCGGCACTCATCTGTGACTTAGGAAACTGAGAGACCAGCATGGGGTTCTAGGCCAGTCTGGGCTACATGAGAGGGCCTGAACTCAAAAACAAACAAGAAACGAGAAGAGGGGAGAAGTAGGAGGAAGAGGAAGAGGAAGAGGAAGGGAGGGAGGAAGAAAGAAAGACAGGGAGGAAGGAAAGAAGGAAGGAAGGAAGGAAGGAAGGAAGGAAAGAAGAAAGGAAGGAGGGAAGAAAGGAGGAAGGAAAGAAGGAGGGATGGAAGGAGAGAGGAAAGCAGAAAGAATCCAAGGACACGGTCAGGCTGAGATCCCTAGAGGAGCCTCAGAAAGTGACACTACTCAGCCAGGTGGCCAGAGTCCTATCTGTACCCAGGACACCCAGACACACACACTTCCTGGCATCTTACCCCAGGGAGGGAAGCTCGGCTGTATTTGGAGGAAGTAAGGACAGGCTGTGCCTCCCCTCTCCAGAAATACCAAGGTTATTATGCGCCCAAATGTTTGTCCTCACTGAAGGAAGGTGCTATGCTTACCCAGCCTGCACGGAGAGCAGAGCCAGGCCAGGTGACAGGCGATAGCTCCTTCTCCCTCCTGGGCCTCTCTGTGGCCCCAGCTCTCCCCACCCTGCCTTCACACCGGATCCCACCCTCGGGAGCTGAGCCTGCTCTGGGCCATGGCTTCCCTTGAAGGCTTGTCAGTTCCTGACCTGAGAGTGTATGACAGCACTGGGGCTTAGTCATGCCTCCCCTACAGATGTCTTTGGCTCTACAGAAATTGCCACAGTGTCCCCCTTCCATCCCCTTACCACTATCCAGAAAGGCCATGTGCTTTAGCTATGTCTGTAACGGGGATTCAAACTCCGGGGTACCGCCTCCTAACATGGGGCACTGAATGTTACACCGTGTTACAGAATGCTTTACAAAAGCCGTTTAAGGGAAGAGGTTTGGTCGGGGCTGGGGGACATGCTCAGGGGCTGCAATCCAATGACAAGGGAGAGGCATGATAAAGTTCAGTCCTCGGGGCTTGGAACATGGGTGGAGGCTGTTCACATCACCACCGATGTGAATAATAGTGAACAGTCCTCCATCAATAGTGGAAGAAACCAGACCTCTAGTGAGCAGAAAGAAGTTGTGAGGTGGAGACTAGACCTGCCCATCAGAACAGGGAACAGAAAGGAACTTCGAGCAGGCTCGGAGGATCAGGGCAGGTAGAGAGACAACTTTCTTTGCAACCACCTCGAAGGGGTTGCACCCTGTTGCCAGCCTGCTTTGCCACAGCATGCCAGGGCAGACCCAGGGTACCCGTGTTTACACTCACACACACGGCCACTCTTACAGGCTAGATAGTCACCCGTATAGGCCCAGAGCCAGATACCTAGTTAATAACCTGAAGTTACCCATCCAAGCCTTTACTTCTCTGACCCTGCAATATCCTGTAGACCCAGGCAGACATCCAATGACCCTGTGTCTGGCTGTGATCCCACACAGCCTTCCAGGATCTCAGTAATGAAACGGAGGATCACAGAGACAGGGTGGCATGGATCATAGCGGGCTCTGCCCAAGTCAGTGAATCGCACTGCCTTCGACCACCGGGCACAGAGAGAGCCCACGGGGCACAGAGGTAGGATATGTTTGGGAGATATGAGCCCAGAGAACGTGATATCTCTGTCGGCACAGATGTGTTGCTAGAGTCTGCCAGCTACGAGGAAGCTGGTACTATTGACCAGGAGGACACAGGTGCAGACCTGAGCAGAGCTTCAGTGGTGGAGCACTGAGAAGTGACCCGGGGAGCAGGGGGTGGAGCTAAAAAGGCTGGGAGCGGGGGACACAAGCAGGCTACAGCAAGAGCTGGGCCAGAACAAGGCAGAGTGGGCAGGTGGCATCCTGAGGAGGTGGGAGTGTAGATCACGACTCTTACACAGACAGGGGAAAGCACTGTGCCCATAAACATGCACATCTGCACTAGTACATCCCTGGGGGTGTGTGTGTGTGGTGAAGCCACACCCACACAGGCTCCTGTGCATACATCTATACTCACGAAATCCCCACACTCAGCATAAACGTGCCAACGACAATATCATCAAACAGCCTTTACCAAAAAAAATGCACCTACGAGGTCAGGCCACTATATTAGTTACACTTACGTATGACCACAGTCCCTTACAGTGAAAATCATGAAGAAGGAAAGATATATTTCATCTCCTGGTTTGTTTGGTTTTTTTTTTTTCAGTCCATCATGGCAGGAAAGAGACAGCAGAGAGCTCAGTGTATGTCCCTGGAGTCTGTATTTGGGACTGTTCATATCACAGCAGACCAGGATGCAGTGTGAGTAGCTGGAGCCGGAGGCCAGCCAGGTATGTCATCAGAGGACTGACAATGGTGACCTATTCATACCAACAAGGCCATAGCTCCCAAAACACTCCAAAATGGTGCTACCAGGTTCTCAGAACATGAACCTGTGCGGACTTTTCTATTCAGATGTGATGGCCGCCATTAGTTCCGGTCTACGGCTTGGCTGTGAGAGAGATCTCAGAGTCACTCTGTAGGACCCTCGCTTACCCGTGGAATCACCTTCTGGAGAATTCAGAGAAGCTCTCACATCACACTTTCAATTGGAGATGCTGGGAGCAGCCACCACCTCAGGATGCAGAGAAGCTCAGAACTTCCAAGAAGCTGGTACCTGGTGAATGCCCTCTCTGTGAGGCAGCCTCTGCCTGGAAGACTTCAGGGCTAGCAGGCACATGACTGTGAACAATTAGTGTGGGTTTCCAGTCAGACACAGAGAGCAGTTATCCACCTACTCAGAAGGAGGCCTGGAAAATGGCTTGAACTGAAGGGGAACACAGACTAGGCTGGTCACCTGAGACCTCAGCCCACACCTGAGTGACTACTGAAGCAGTCATAGGAGGCTTTGCTTGGTGCCCCCCACTCAGTCAGTCCTGTGATGTCTGGGGTGCTCAGTCCCCTCTATTCGAGGGGATCCAGGCCAGGTTGTGCTACAAGCAAAAGACATTCCCATTGGGCACAGAGGCATTTGACACCTGGGCAAGGGCCTTTTGCACTCCCCTTCTGAGGAGACCCATCAAGACGGTAATGTCTGCACATTCCAAGTGAGGCTGATATAGGTCCTGGAAGATGCTCCCATGGGCTGACCAGCTGTCTCCACTCCCCAGAGCTCAGGGCCCAGGAAGGGGTGGGGGGTGTGCTCAGAGCTCACTGTGGCCTGTGGGCAGAGGAGGGGCTGGAACTGTACACACCGGCAAAGGCCAGAGGCCACCAGCCGATGGCCTAGTCAGGCTGCATCACGTCCCCAGACGGCCCTGGAACTCCCGGCTAATGTTCTCAGCCTCTGCTCTCAGGACTCCAGCAAACACCCCTCCCCTCTGAGGTTAACAGGATAAAGGCTGGATAAGAAGCTACTCATTTCCCCAGCTCGCAAAGAAGCAATTATGCGACTTTCTAGCGTGGTTTCAAATATATTTTGCAAACTAGGACTCAGACAAATATTAATGGCAGCAAATTACAGTACTTAGCAGAATTATCACCTAGCAAAGAGGCGCTTTTAATCTATAAAAAATATCAACAAAAGATGTAAATATGAACCCCTCGATGGGTGGTGTATCTTGAAGAAAATATACATCTAATCTCACAGTGTGCTACCTCTAATACCTGGGGAGAAGGTTAACAATTCTGAGAAGTTCCCTACGGCTAGAGAATATATTTTGATGTAGATTTGTGGATACCAGAGACTTTAAATCTATTGTATAATCACAGGGTGGGAGGGAGGACCGGGCTACCTATTCCTCCCTAGAAAGAAGGCGGCCAGTGAGGGCTGTTTCTGGGCCCTGCTCACATGCCTTCTCAATGCTCACGGATCATGGGAATTTAGCAGGAGGTCATGGTCTCATCCTGAAGGAATAGCCCTAACACTTAGGCCTCTGTAAGAGGTACATGGTTGGGGGATTGCAGACACCACCAGGCCAACAAAAACCATCCTGGAGGTGGGGAAATTGAGGGTGTTAGCATGTGAAAAAAATAAACTCTCGGTCTTCATATGTCACTGGCTGTCCTGGTTAGGTTTCTTATCAATTTGCCACAAGCTAGAGTTATCCGGAAAGATGAGCAGCCAACTGAGAGAATGTCTCCTCGGTGGTCTCTGCTCCAGCTCCTGCCTCCAGTTTCCTCCCCTAAATGATGGCCTGTAACCTCCTAGCCATATAAACCCTTTCCTCCCTACGTTGGTTTTGGTCAGTACTTTAATCACAACAACAGAGAAGCAAACGGATATCCTGGGAGTCTCCGAAAGGTATCAACTGTGCCTTTGGAAGAACATGTCGGAAGAGTCCAGAGGACGGGACCTCAGGATATTTGGGGACCCCCATACATCAGCTCTCCTTCATTCCCATCTCTCTTCTCCCCACTTTCTTTGCTGCTATGGGACCAGAATGAACATTAGACTCCCAATCAGCTGTCCAAGCTGAGGTAAGATACAAATCTGAATGCCCAGGAAGCTGCGAGGGGCTGGTGCCAGCCTATGCTCTCCCTTGGGTTTGAGCCTCAAGCCTGGAGAACTCCAGCTGTGGGTGAGTTCCTTCCTCCACGGTTCTCAGGACCCTGTGAATTCTAGACCCAGCTTCAGCCAGCAAGGACCAGTGAGGAGGACGCCACGGTTTGAATCTGTTTGGACATCTGGTTCCTGCTGGTGGCATTGATCGGAAGGTTACGGATGCTGTAGAGTGGGGACTCAGGGCAAAGAGGGAGCCATCAGGCCACGGGCAGGCCTTGGCGAAGGTCCAGCCCCGCTTGTTTGTCTCTGCCTCTGATTCCTGACACACTGGGATGTGCACAAGCGGCCCACCATGCCTCGAAGCCCGACACACAGCCGCCATGAACCCCACCCGGCCTCCTCACCATGGCGGACAGTACCCTCCAACTGTGACCCTCAATCCTTGTTCCCTCAGCTCCTTGGGAGGCACTTGGTCATAGCAGTGAGAAAGCTAATAGGGACTCGTAGCCATTTGGGTTTTAACACTCCTACGTGTGTCTCTGTTACAATTTTTCATACTCTCCTTTGCACATCCCCTTAAGGAAAGTTTGGGTGGAGCTAATTTTGGTGATTCAAATCACAGAAAAAGGGTTTGAAAAGTCCTTTCCACACATCACTCCAGCCCCTCACCCCTTTGCACTGTTTTTCCCTATTCTTCATATAGAGAGGGGTGGGCACTGGCTCACTATGCCCTATGCCCAGGGTACTGCCCACCCCTCCTACTTGCACACACACATATATACACACCCATCCAAACAAACACAGGCACACAGTTTCACATATATACATATGCACTTGCATACATGTACATACATGAACACACATGGACACAAACCTTCCCAGGCAATGAGTTCCCTTCAGGCTTACCCCAAGCTGCCCCTTCCTGGGGGGAGTCTTCCTGTATCCTCAGCCTTCCTCGGCCCCCACTTCCACCTCGACTGTCTATTCACATTTCTTGGACTCCTCTGGAATTCACATGTTAATACATTCATTGTGGTGGGATTTAAGGTGGAACTTAACACCTGGCCTCTCCCAAGACAGCAAACGTTAGAAGAGGAAGGACCTGGAGCACTGTGGGTTCTTGTTCCATTTTTGTTTCTTTGCCATAGGTCCAGAGGCTGTCACCTATATCTCAAGAGGTATGAGTGAATTTACATATAGCCTACTGGGGCTGGTCCTTGGCTCCTTCTGGCTGATCAACTGTATTCCCCTAAGGACTCTTTTCCTTGGACTTGGATGTAGAAAAATTCCCCCAAAGTTCCCAGGGAGGCCTGTGCTCTCATTTTCCCAACTAGACCTGTATCTAGTCTAAAGTGGAGAGAACCTTCCAGCAAAGCTGAAGTCGAATACATTCTAGGAATACCGACCACATCCTGAGATCTCTACAAGCCATTGCTGGGCCTCTTATCCTCATTAACAATGTTCCCAACACACTCCAGAGATCCTACAACCTATCATCAGAATTTCTTACCTTTATCAAACATGATCGCAGAATTCCTTAGAGCATCTTCTAGCCATCAGTGGGCGTGCCGTACCCCTCACCCCACCCCACACACAGACCCTCACAGGCCCTACAGAACGTCTGTATTTCTTACAAGCCATTCCCATCCTAGCACTTGGGGGTCAAAGCATCTAAGAATCCCAAGGCTTGTCTGCCAAATGGGCTAAGATGTTTGTAATTCAGCAGAGCCCAGCTCATAAAACCACACCATCAAGAGAGCTACTTAAACAATTATGACTCTGTTGATTGTTTCTCAAAAAAGGAGGTAATTCTTCATAGTTAATTTGCTTTGCAAACCATAAAGTGTATCTGCCTTGGTTAGCTGTCCGGGTCACCATCGCTTCTCAGCTGCAGTAACTAATCAGTCCCTTCAACTGTCTCCACACCACTGTCTCCAGCAAGAGGGAGTGCCAGGGGCAGGCTAAGGGTGCGTGGGGGACAGTCGGAAACTGACACGTGGGTTGAAGGAACATTTCTGCCACTCATATGAAGCCTTTGTCCCTGCCCTTCAGAGCTCTGCTGGTCGGGGCTTCGGTGAGGATCCTGATCCACAGAGCTTTGGACAGGGTTCAGTTCTCAGCTCTGTGGGACCTTAGGCCAGTCACTTAACCTGTCAGTGCTGTGGCGGCCCCGGCCACTGGATGGAGCAGACGGGCCTGTCCCCACCTCGCTCACCCATCTATTTCCAGAATTAATTGGATAATGCTCGCAGAGTGCTCTGAGCTTTCAAGAAGAGGAGCATGGGAACATGGGACAATTATCCTAATTACATCTGCCTAGACCTGCAGACCGAGCTGCCTTTTAATGTTATCATTGCACATAAACGGTGGCGAAGTCAAGGCCACGTCCCCCCCAAGGGTTGGCTTTAAGAAGCTCCACTTTCAAAGGTGAGTAGAGCTTACAAAATAGAAGCATGTGGAGTCTGCCTGCGCTCGCAGAAATTCCCTTCAGCTGGCCTCCAAGAACAGACCTCAAAGTTTCCAACCACGGTGGGCGGGAATAGCAAGGCAGGGCAAAGACGACTTTTTCCCAGGGACACGGGTCAGGGAAAGGGTGATGGTATAGACAAGACATTCTAGAGGAGCAGAGCCATTAGAATAAATACACCTCTTGTGAAAGGGAGTTTGTTGGCTTGGTTACATGACAAGGGCTAGTAATGCAGCAATGGTCACGCGCATGCCCAAGGGACTAAGAACCCAGTAGCTTTCCAGTCAAAGATGCTGGAAGTCTTGGCAGTCCTTGCCGGGCACTGAGAACCTGGAAGCTCCCTGGAGAATCAGTGCAAGTTGAAAGGATGAAAGAGTGGAGTCCAATGGTGGCAGCCACATGAATTCAAGAAAGAAAGCTGTGCATGCACATAAGCGGTCTTCCTCCGACTTCTTTTACCCCCTGCTTCCTGCCCATTGGAAGGAGTGTCCTATACTGAGGGTGGGTACCACTGCCCATCCCCAGTCACCATCTTCCATGTCAGTCCTCACTGGAAATGTCCTGCTTGCACACAGAGGTCTACAAAGACTAACGGTCACATGAGCCATGATAAAAATGGCTGCCTCCCTCTTTGGTCTCTAATATGTGCTATGTGAGGCTCCTTGGGACACGCCCGCCACCGGTCAGGCAAGCTGAGATGGGTGTCAGCTCCAGCAGGCCAGCTGTTATCCTCTTGTCTAATTCCCAGCAGGGCCCGGGATGCCTATTCTGGCCTACAGCTACATCAAGGCTGTAGAAAGGCCCAAGAAACCGAAAGACCAAGACAACTTGCCAGGGTGATAGTCAGCAATTCTGTTGGTGTCTGCAGACAGAAGACAGAGGATGGGACTACAGAGATGGCTCAACAGTTAGGAGCACTTGTCCTCGCAGAGGACCAGGGCCCAATCCCCAGCACCAACATGGCATCTCACAACTGCCTGTAACAGGGTATCTGATACCCTCTTCTGACCTATGCAGGTACCAGGCATGTAGGCATGCATGCAAACCATTCATACATGTAAAATATAAAGAATAAATCTAAAAAACACGAAAAAGACAGAGGATTATGGAGACAGGAAGTGGGAAGCTGAGCAAGATAGAGACAGGAAATGCAAAACTGAGCAGGATGTATGGAGACAGGAAGTGGGAAGCTGAACAGGATAAAGAGACAGGAAGTGCAAAACTAAGCAGGATATATAGAGTGGGAAGCTGAGCAGGATGTATGGAGACAGGAAGTGGGAAGCTGAGCAGGATGTACGGAGACAGGAAGTGGGAAGCTGAGCAGGATGTACGGAGACAGGAAGTGGGAAGCTGAGCAGGATGTATGGAGACAGGAAGTGGGAAGCTGAGCAGGATGTACGGAGACAGGAAGTGGGAAGCTGAGCAGGATGTACGGAGACAGGAAGTGGGAAGCTGAGCAGGATGTACGGAGACAGGAAGTGGGAAGCTGAACAGGATGTATGGAGACAGGAAGTGGGAAGCCGAGCAGGATGTATGGAGACAGGAAGTGGGAAGGTGAACAAGATGTATGGAGACAGGAAGTGGGAAGGTGAATAAGATGTACGGAGACAGGAAGTGGGAAGCTGAGCAGGATGTACGGAGACAGGAAGTGGGAAGCCGAGCAGGATGTATGGAGACAGGAAGTGGGAAGCCGAGCAGGATGTATGGAGACAGGAAGTGGGAAGGTGAACAAGATGTATGGAGACAGGAAGTGGGAAGGTGAATAAGATGTATGGAGACAGGAAGTGGGAAGGTGAGCAGGATGTACAGAGATAGGAAGTGGGAAGCTGAGCAGGATGTATGGAGACAGGAAGTGGGAAGGTGAGCTGGATGTATGGAGACAGGAAGTGGGAAGGTGAATAAGATGTTTGGAGACAGGAAGTAGGAAGCTGAGCAGGATGTACGGAGACAGGAAGTGGGAAGCTGAGCAGGATGTTCGGAGACAGCCAGAGGGAGGCCGAGCAGTCTCCTGGAAAGGGTCAGCCCCGCTGTGATAAGGATCTGGCTCCTCCAAGGCGTGGTTACTTGTGTCCCCGAACCCTCCCAGTGCTAGGCTTGCCACTGTACACTTGGCCATATCTAAAGGAGGAGGAGGAGACTTCGGAGTCTTCCAACAGTGCATCCCCTTTAAAGCTGCTGGAAGTTTGGAAACCTGCTAGAAACCAGGGAACGCAGGCAAAGGGGCCTGAAGAACTGCCCAGAATCCAGGCCTTCTTCTATGTCAGGGGGCCACTCGGCGTTGGACATTAGCACACTGAATCTACGACACTCTCATTCTGGCCAGGTGAGGGATGCTGGCTGCCATCACCCAGAGGAGGATCTGAAAGCCCTGTGGTGGAAAACATATCTCCACTCAAGTTCTAAGCAATGGAAAAACCGAGAATTAAAAATCCTTCCATCCCCCCAAGCTCATGCCCTTTCCATCCCCTCTGCCACCTTCCATGATTTTCCTCCTACACTGACACTAGTGACAGCTCAGATGAACCTCGGGGAAGATGGACCCTAGAGGAGGAGGAGATGGACCTGGTAAGACAAGTGACCCTAGGGAGGAGGTGGACCTGGGTGACAGGTAGATCTCAAGACAGGCGGAACTTAGAAGCAGGCAGACTTCAGGGCATGTGGGCCTCAGTGGAACATAGATCTTGAGGTCTTCGGTTCTCCAAATGAGTATCGCGATCTGTTGGCCAAGGTACCTTGTTTGGACTCTCCTGGAAAAGGCCATCAAGGCTGGTGACAAGGATCTGTCTCCTCCCAGGCTGGGACCAACACTGGGTCACACTAAGAGATGCCAAGTGCTACACGTGAGCGCCTGATGCTGATTCCCCTCCCCCGAGGAGGAGGAGGAGGAGGAGGAGGAGGAGGAGGAGGAGGAGGAGGAGGAAGAGGAGGAACGCTGCTGCAGACCATGCTTGGAAGTCAGCAGAGAAACTGAATCAAAGTTAGTTAACAGTCGGCGCTGAGGGAACTCGAAAGGCCAGATAAGCATTGTAGGCTGCCGAGACTGCAGTCTTCCTGTGCGAAGCCGACAGACTTCGCCAGCGAGGCTCTCGGATCCTGATTGCCTGAAGCAGGGCCTGGCCTTGAGTGGAACCCTGCCAGTGCTCCATCTGGTTCCCACCTGATCTCTCCAGGTCTCATCTGGGTCCTCAGGGGATCTGCACACAGAACTGGGGCAGGGAGGGAATCTCAAGATGGAAAACATCCCCGCTGGATCAGAGGAGGCTGGGTGGAGACCGGTGTCGGACCGGGCGTGCACAGGGGGCTCTGGGAGGAGTCAGCAGGGGCAGGGCCTCCTGGAGGTAGGAAGGAATGGTTAGACACAATGCCCTTCCGCCTGCCAAGCCAGTGGGCACCCAGGAGCTCAGGGCATAGGTTCTGGGTGTCCATCTTTCACCAACACCATGCGACAACGGAGAGTGTAGGTGAGCAATTCTTCATTTCTGTGCACCCATTACTGCCTGGGTGACAAAAGCAGGCCAGAGGTGTGGAGAGAAAGTGTGCTGTCCTTCGGCTGGGTTTCAGACCTGTCAGCTAGTCCTTAGTGCCAAGTGCAGAGTACTGAGTGTCTCACACGGCTTAGACAACTCCGAACTCGCCTCCAGACCTCACAGAATAAGCTTTATTGTTCTGGAGAAGGAAAGACTTCCTAGCAGTCTAGACTTAAACACAATCCTTGCCCGTGAACGGCCCCTAACCCAGTGACCCGCAGCCAAGACTGATCATAAATGTAGAACAAAAGGCCATTTTTTTATTTTTTATTTATTTATTTATTTGTTTGTTTGTTTGTTTTAGTGTTCTGGAAAAACCACATCAGAAAACAGGTGGAAATGATTTTATAATGTATTTTACTTAACCCTCCATATCTAAAATTTTATTGAACTTATAATCAAATTTTAAAATATATCAAGGGAAATTGGAGGGATGGCTCAGTGGTTAGGAGCACCGACTGCTCTTTCCTAGAGGAGCCTGGTTTGATTCTCCCGCTCCTGGGACTCTCGCTCCCTCTACTGGCCGCCTCAGGCACTGCATGCACACGATGCACAGACCCATGCACAGGCAAATACATATCAATGAGGAGACTCATCTCTACCAGGCCTTCAGCCATTCTTCCGTGTTTTGTGTGTGACCCTTTTCAATGCTTAGAGTCAAATGCCTGGCTGTTAGAAACATGTAACATGTAAAGGCATACATTTCCCTGTAGTGAATTGCAGTGTGTCCTACATATTTGGGTATCTGTAGCCCCCCCCAACTTACCTCATTCTAGATTGCCATAATTTATTATTTCTCTTTCAAATCTCCCATTTAGCTTCCAAGCATATGGGGGGGTTGTTTGTTCATTGATTGGTTTTGAGATAAGGACACACTGTGTAGCCCAGGCTGGCCTTGAGATTACCATCCTCCTGCCTCACATCAAAATGCTGGAGGTACAGGTGTGAGTCCCTTGGTTGAATCTCTGATTTCATTCCACCATGGTCAGAGGACCTGGCAGTGCCCTTTGGGACGTGGAGCCCTCGGGGTGTACACACATTTCTTTTGTGGTCCGTCACACGGTTTATTTCTGTAGACTTCCTGAAGTCATGTCCAGTCTTATCCTCAGAAGCCCCTTGCTGAGACTGGGGGATGAGTCGGTGAGCCGGATAACTGCTGGACAAGCATGGTGACCTGCATCTGGACCCCGAGCACCCACACAGGGGCTAGGGTGATGGTTTGTGCTTATAATCCTGGCGCCGGCTGTAGGCAGATCCAGGGATCTCGTTGCCAACCAGCCAGCCAAACCAAACTCACAAACTCCAAATTCACTGAGAGAGCTGTCATATATATATATATATATATATATATATATATATATATATGGCAGGGGTTAAAGAAGATGTCAACCTCAGGCCTCCAAATATATACACATAGGCAAACACGCCCCCTGCACAGCCCCACATACATGTATACACACAGCCCCTTGCTGACAAATTTCAAATTCTGAGAGCCACCGTTAGCTCACGCCACCGTGTGTTCAAAGCCATCTGAGAGTGAGAGTTTGGACTCGGGTCTCCCCGCGATCCTTCCCATTCAGCTCTCCGTGTTCTGGGACAGGATTCTCTCACCTTTGGGGGCAGGAAGACTCAGCTTGCCCAGTCCTCTAGGTTCAGCCACTGATCTCACTTTTCTGGGCCCGTCTCAAAGGAGTTCTAGGCCAAGAAGGAGTCACAGAGGAGCCAGGTTCAAACTTGAGATAAGATAAGCTTGTGGAGTGGGGCAGCCATGGGTGAGAGATACCAACACCCGTCCAAATGGCAGCACCAGCTCTTGTTTCCTGAGCACTTACTAAGGGCAAGTGGGTGCCAAGGGCCTCACACATCAGATGCCACATATCTTTATGCCCATATTACAATAGAAAGTGCGCTCTCCCAATAGATAGTTCGCACATCTAGGACCCACCCCTCCCACCCCACTCCCCACCCCCACCCCCCACCCCCGTCTGGAGGCCGTGCTGGGGCTCTAAGCCATCTCGCTGAGAGAACCCAAGATTGGAACTGATCTGTTGCTCAGAAAGTAAAAACAGGATGATAAAAGGACCATCCCAGGACCCAAAGGTAATGAATGTCGGTTGGGCCTTGGGATCAGCACTGCCCCCTCAAGTCACAAAACAGTTTCTGACATAACTCAGAAAGGCCAGCGAGAGTTACAGGAGGAAGGCAGACACACGGGTGAAGCAATTGCATGACATAAAAGGACTATTCGGGAAGAGGAAGGAGTCCGAGGAGGGAGAGGATTGTGAGGGGATGACATGCAAGAATTAAAAAGTCATTGTGAAGCCCATTATCACAAACAATGGGTGTGCACTAATAAAATGGTATACTTTTTAAGTACTGGGGCTATACCTCAGCGACAGAGTGCTGGCCCAGAATATGAAGGGCCCTAAAAGAAACAAAAGGGCAGGGATACAACTCAATTGGGAGAGTAAGTACCTAGTATTCATAAGGCCTTGGGTTCTATCCCCAGCACCATATGAACCAGATACGGGGACACACGCCTGTAATTCCAACACTGGAGGCAAGAGGATCAGATCAAGGCTGTCCTCTGCTCCTCTGGGAGTTAGAGGCCAGCCTGGGCTAAAGACCCTAAACCATGTTCCCAGACCAGGTCTCTTCCCATAACCAGTGCAAAGCCTTAATCATGTGCCAACGCCCGAGTCTGGGGAGGTGTCCACAGTGGGCTGAGAGGCAGGGGACACAACAATCGGCTTCTGAATTTTGCTTCCCCTCAACAGGGGGCCAAAGTCCAGAGTTCCCTGACAGCCCCTGCCCCGAAGCCTCACAAACGCATCCGAATCAATGCAAAGGAAGGCCCTTTCCCTGCTGCAGTCCAGGCGCCTGCTCAAGTCCCTCCCAGCGTGGGCACCCGCACCAAAGGTCACGCACAAGATAGAATTTGACACAATGAGACCACACTCCCATGTTAATGCCCCTCAGATCGGTCCTGCAAAAGTGAAATAATAAATTTAGGAAAACAAGCAGAATGACCCGTCTGCTTGGTTGGTTTTTCTAGATACCATCTACATATTTTAGAAGCGTACAACCTTCTAATAGAAATGAATGAACTACTCAACCATAAAGTTGCTATAGAAGATACGCTTGTTCTGATTCGAAAGGGCATCTGCTATCTGCAATATTGATAATACTTTTCAAATTTCATCTGCTTTTGTTTGCATTCTGTGTCGTCTGTTTAAACACTCTGGGAATAATAATGAGTCCCTGCATTATCTCCACTTTTTCAAGGCCGAACATATAACTTTATCACAAAAATAATTAAAATTCTTTGGCACTCTTGTATCTTTTCCATTAAACGTTATCAACCAAGTGACAATAAACTAACATGAGCCCAAGGCTGGCCATGGGCCGCCTTTACAAAGAATGCGTTTGTCCCCGGGCGAGGGACATGAATTTTCAGTTTACAGGGTCAGACGATCCTCAAGTTTTTTACAGTATGAGACCACAAATCTATACCTCCTGTCCCCTCTCGGGGGTTTGATGTTGACCATGGGGCACCCCATAAATTCTCAGGCAAGAATACGCCTTAATAGGCAAAGAAAAAAAAACCTTGGCAGCTTAATAATTCTGAGTTGCAAATTTAAATATTTTACATATCATTAGACATTAAAAACAAAGATTTATGCTGCTCGTCTCGGCGGAGTGAGGACTCCGTTGACTTCACACATGGCCATGAATCTGCTTGGGTTTCATTAGCTGAACGGCTCTGCCGAGGAAAGCCCGTTGAGTGCAGGCTGCCTTTAAATCACGGCTTTTATTTTCCCACCATCGGGCGGCACTTGAGGGGGAGCCCCTCCTCTGGGCAATGTCCCACGCTGGCTCCTTGACCTCTTAATGTTGGGTAATCGTGGGAGTGGCTCTCCAGCTCTGCTCCCCACCTCCAGGAAGAGCAGAGCTAGGGACCCAAGCCCTCCATCTGTGTGACCCCATCACCAGCGATACCCGAAGACCTGATGGGGGAGGGGACCGGCTGGGTAGTTCTAAGAGGTCACTTACGGTTCATAACCTAAGACTACAAAGATGGTTCAGTCGGGAAAAGGCTTGCTGTGCAAGAGTGAAGCCCGAGTTCAATTCCCAGGACCCACATAAAAAGCCAGACCTGTGATCTGTGTTTGCAACCCCCAGGGAGAGACTCAACAGCAGATAGCCTAGTCTAATAGGTAAGTGCCAGTCCAATGAGAGACACTGTGTCAAAAAACAAAGTTGATTACACCTGAGAGGAATCTCTGGCCTCCACATACAAATGCACACACACGAACATGTACTCGCACAAATCCACACACACATACACACACACACACACACACACACACACACACACATACACATAACCGGGGTCTAGCTGACATTCTCAGATAAAGGAGTGGGGCAAGGGAGGTGTGGACAGCAGCATCGAGCAAACAGCTCTAGCCACAGGCCTCTGTTGCTGAATGGCCAGTGTCCCCAGTAGATGGCTTCTGGTGACCACCCTCCCTTCCAGGGTGCTCCCATCTTTAGAGCCCCACGTGCCCCGGAATCCTGCTTCCATTCCAGTCATCTCGCAGCCCTCTCCCCAGCAAGCCCGACGTTCCCAGGATAGCCCCTCCGCCTTTGAGTCCTCGTGTACCGTTTCGCAGCAGAACCTGACTCCTCATCCAGCCTGCTCCCTTGTGACAGCCCGTCTTGCCCCATCAGCCCTGAAAGAGCCACCATGTTCTGTGGCCGTTAACATGCCCCGGTGTCTGGTACCCACCTAACAGAGGTCTCTCACTGGCAACTTGGCTATATTTCGGATGCTTTGACTTCTAGGGTCTTCCTGACCCAGAAGAGCAAGCAACTCCTATAGAGCAAAACGCTTTGTTCTAAAGAAACCAAGTTTCTAGAGCCGCTCCTTTCCCCTTCTTCCCGTGGGCACAAGTCCTTCTGTTCTACGTCTCAGACCCCACTACTCCACAGCCAAGGACAGACAGCTTCAGGTCCTGAGCTCGCTGGGACACTGCAGCCCTGTGGTCCCTCCCCTCCAGTTCCTTCCAGTGGAAATCTGTGGGCTCCGTATCCTATGGCGTTGCACACTCCCGCTCGCACACTAAGATATAAAGTACCTTCCCCAAAGAAGCGCCTTTTGTTTTAGCTCATGTGTGTTTGTGCCTCGTATGCACGCAGTGCCTGAGAAGGCCAGAAGAGAACATCAGATCACCTAGAACTAGAGTCGCAGGTAGTTGCGAGCAGCCCTGTGGGTGCTGGGAACTGAGCTCAGTCCTCTGCAGGAGCAGCCAATGCTCGTAACCGCTGAGCAATCTTTCCAGGCCCACCTTGTTCTCTTGAAACAGGATCTCTCTCTCTGAACCTGGAGCTAGACCGTTTGTTGGTCATCAAGCTTAGGAGAGCCTCCCGTCTCCACTGCCCACAGTTCTAGAGTTGGGTACCCACATGGCCACACCCACCTTTTTGGCTTGGGTCCTCAAGCTTTGGCGGCAAATGTACTTGAGCTATCTCATCTCTCCGTCTCTCCAGTCCCAGACCCTTCTCCTGGGCTGCCAGCCTCATGGTTCTTACTTTTTCTGTGACCACGCTCTATTTTCAATGCCTACAGCTTGCAGGCATCGCCGTCTCTAGGCTTGCTCGGCAGTTCCAGGATCTTCGTGTGTATGCCTTTTGTTGTTGATGCTTGTTTCGTTTTGTTTTGCCTTGTTTGAGACGGGATGATAATGTAGCCTAAACAAGCCTCAAAGTCGCCATCTTCCTGCTTCAGCCTCCCTGGCTCCAAGATCACAGGTTGTGCACCACACCCAGCTCAAGCACACATTGTCTGAGGGAGCTTCCTTAGTCTGCTGCAGGGGTCCCCACCGTTCCCTCTTGTCACCCCAACAATAACCCCCAGTCAGTCCTGAGAGCTTAGGAGTCTGGGATCCTGGTCTGTAAATTTGCATCCTGGGTGGCTGACCCTGTGCGAGGGGAGGAAACAACCATGCCGAGGGGAGGGGAGCCCTCGACTCCTGAGTGCTGATTTCCAGTGCCGCCATCTGTTACAGAAAGGAACAGCTCAACAGCAGAACTTAGGAATATTTCCAGGGCCAGCCAGCCCCTTCCTCACTAGGGGAGTCTGAGTCCTGTGTGAGAAGGAGCCACCAGCACTGTGCTCTGACTTACTACGCAGACAGAGTGGAGGAAGGGCACTGACGGAGAGGACGGGTCGTGATGCCAGTTGGATGGACGGCACACGGTTTGGGTGTATGCGCCCCCTCAGAATCCCACTGCAGTTCTGTCGGGAGATGGCATCTCGGGAGGGCATCTCAGCTGTGAGGGCTCTGACCCCCCCAGGGTTGGTTCAGTCCCTTGTGAAAGGGCTGGAGGAAGAGATGGGTTCTTCAGCTCCGAGGAGAGTGGAAGCCATGTTGGAAGCTGGTAGAGACAGGTGCTCACAGCTGACACCTTCAGCCGGACTCGTGGCCTTCAGGGCTTCGAGACTGAGATGGATGGAAAACAGGAGAATACGCGGTGGCTAAATGGGCGGGGCCAGTCTATGCTGATGCTGGGGCGGGGCCAGTCTATGCTGATGCTGGGGCGGGGCCAGTCTATGCTGATGCTGGGGCGGGGCCAGTCTATGCCGATGCTGTGGGAGATGCTCTGCGACAGGCGTCAGGCATGTCTGAGCATGGGACGTTGATGGGACCAAACTTGGAGGGCAGAGGCAGAGTCACCACACGTCTTAGTCACTCATCTATGGTCGGGAAGAGGCACCACGATCAAGGCGACTCATATCAAAGAAAGTATTTCACTGAGCGAGCGTGCTTACAGTTCTAGGTTAGTCCATTATCATCATGGCAGGGAATATGGCGGCACACAGGCAGGAGAGACGCTGGAGAAGTAGCTGAGAGGTTTATATACTGATCCTCAGCCAGCAGGCAGAGAGACAGAGAAAGAAAGACAGTGTGTGGGAGAGGGAGACGACAGACAGACAGACAGACAGACAGAGACTCGGGAAGAGGGGGTAGAAGAGGGAAGGAGAGAGAGAGGGAAGGAGGAAGAGAGCAAAGGAAGGAGACTGGCTCTGGCTTGGGATTTTGAAACGTCAAAGCCCACCCTAAGGAACGCACCTACTCCAACAAGGTCATGCCTACTCATCTTTCCAAATAGTTCAACAACTGGGGACTAACACGCAAAAATATGAGGATGTGGGGGACAGCCCCACTCAAACCGTAACACCCCAATACTCTTTCAGCTCTGTGCAGCTCAGCAAAAAGGGGATCCCAGTCTCTGGAGAGACTGAGGCGTTCCGGGGGCCTGGGACGGGGAGGGTGCAGAGGTGCCTCACAGGGAGCTTCTCCAGGGACCCCAGGAAAACAGCCCTGGATCTCACCTCCCTGCAGTCCTGCCCCCAGGAGACCAGAAGATGACACACACAGCTAGCCCAAGAAAGCAGTCAAGAGACTCCACCACCTATGGAGGTCCTAGGGAATGGGACAGTCAGCCCCAGGCGCTCCCACCTAGCCCGGGCCACAGCCCAGCTCCAGCCCTGAGCACAGACTTCCTGCTTAAAGGCTCTAGTTCTCAATTCACTAGACACAAGGCTGCTGAGACTGCAACAGCTGAGGAAAATCTGACCAAAAAGGACCTGCTGGGGCCGAGGTGGTGTGCAAACAAGGGGCACGGCCATGACGGGGTCATGATGACCCAAGGGGGCCAGAGAAGACATATGGTACCACTCAGAGAGGGCTGCGTGTCAGACACCAGCAAGGAGAACATTTGCCAATGACTGAAAGAGGAAAGGGTGGGCGGGAAGAGAGGCAGGAAGGACAGGGGAAGGAAGGGGAGACAGAGAGGGAGAGAGGAAGGGAGGGAGGGAGGGAGGAAGGGAGGAAGGAAGGAAGGAAGGAAGGAAGGAAAGAAGGAAGGAAGGAAGGAAGGAAGGAAGGAAGGAAGGAAGGAAGGATTTTTTAAAAGTTAAAAACCTGAGACAAAATATTATTTTTAAATGAAGTGGTGGTGGTGGTGGTGGTGGTGGTGGTGGTGGTGGTGGTGGTGGTGGTGGTGGTGGTTCCAGCTCAATTCATAGCAGATCTGAATCGAGGCCTCCACAGAATCTAGCAAGGTTGCCAGGATCAGACAGCTTCCTCATGGTGGGGGCGGGGAGGGGGGAGGGCGGGGCTGAGAGCCTGATTCCTGTGTGGGAAGGAGCCACCCGTGTTGTGCTGTGATTTAGTGTGCCCGCAGAGTGGGGAAAGGGCGCTCGCTGGTGGGAGGAAGGATCGTGATGCGGGTCTGACAGATGGCACTGTGGTCTGGATGCACGTTTCCCCTCAGAATTGGTCCGCAGAGACTTAATCCTCACTGTGAGTTAAGGAAATACTTCAGAAGGCAGAACGGAAAACAATAACAACAATAGAAGAGATCAATAAGACAGAAGCAGAGGGTTGGCAGGATGGTCAGAGGGTGAAATAGTAGACCAATAAGGATCCCAGAAATATGTGGCTGAGGAGAATCTTCAGAATGCACTTTAAGGAAACAACTGAAGGTACCCAAGGACCCGAAGACATTAGTGTCTGAGCAGAAAGAGCCATTCTTGTAGGGTTGAGGAGGGATAGGAGGGGGAAGGAGAGGGGTGGGAGGGGGTAAGAGGGGGTAGGAGGGGGGATAGGAGGTGATCTTAATGCTCTCCCAGGGGAGGAGCTTCTCAAATGCCACCCTGGGACCTAGGAGACCTTAGGAAATACCTTCATCACTGAGAGAGGAAACGATCTCACCCTAGAACTGTGGGTTCTTCCAAGTGATTGGTGAAGAGGAAGACTGGACACTTGAGGCGTGGAAAATGTCAAAAAAAATTCTTTTCGAGAGCTGAGAGAGGGTGAGCGCCATAAAAATGACGGTGACACCAAGGTAGAGGAGGACCCAGCTTGTAGGACACATGGGGACGAGGGAGTGTCATAAGCCAGCTCACAAGCTGATGTTAAGGGAGCCACCGGGCGTGGGTGGAGTCCCCAGTGCAGGGACCCGCCAGCAGACCCAAACACTTTAAAAGGAGAGTTCTCGGGGACCAAAACCTGGACAGAAAGGGAAGACAGCCCATGTTGACTGTGGTGTTAAGAGATTACTGTTCTGGTGAGAAATCTGACATAAATTAGTAATGGTACGTTTAAAAAAATAAAACACAAAAACCGTAACAGGGGGGAAAAAGTAATTAAAACAGTTCAAAGAGTGGAAAGCGGCTGCCAGGGGAGCTGGCATCGGAGTGTCGCGAGCAGAGGGCACATGACACTGCTGGGACCTGCCGTAAACTGTCTGCTGGTTACAGCCGTGGACTCTCACATCGGCTGTGGCTGCCGAGGGCAGAGCGGAAAGCACACCAGCCATCTTACGGTCTGCCGTGCCACGTGCCCAGAAGACGGATACCCCATTGGCCAGGGAGGTGAGGGTTTCCAAGTCCTCGAGGGACAGCCTATCTTTGGTCGAGATGTTCCCTGACCACAATGAGAGTCCAGGCTGACTCCGGCAGCCTCCAAGAGGCCACTAAGGCATGGGTGTCTTTCCCTCACAGGGGAGGGGGCTCCCGAATCAATCATATTCTTGCAAACTCAAGGATGCCACCGTGACCTTAGGAAGGTCCCTTCCTCCTCATACCCCAATCCCAAGAGCCCAGCCAGGAACCTTGACTGGGGCTCTGGAACTCTGTAGCTGTCTACCAATGTCACAGCTCAGCGATCCCAGCCTCAGGTAGTGTCCTGCCCCCGACTCCCTTTGCTTCTTTCCTTCACTGGGGGCAGGGGGGACGTCAGCATCTGCTTCCTCAGCTGTTTCTCTCCCTCTGACCGGCTTCCCTGCCTTTGAGGGCATCGAGACTGAAAGGGAGGGAGTTTTGTTAGTCACATGCTTACCCTCCCCTGCATGGGCAGTGAAGAGTTGTGGCAGATCAGGGACTGGAGGAGCTAGGAAGGTTCCACATAGCTCCCAGCCTGCCCAAGGCTTCTGATTCAGATGGGGGCACCCCTACTGGGTACCCACACATTTCCCATAAACAACGTGGTACACGCTCCTCCTAGTCAAGTATGCCGGGACACTATAAGGCAAAGAGGGGCTTGTAGAAGAAGTCCAGGCCTGAGCCAAAATAGTTATCTTCTGACAAAGAGAGGAGAGTAGCAATGGGGACCCATGTCGCTGGGGCACAATGAGCGCCTGGCCGTAGGGGTCTCCTGAGTGTGTGTGAGTAAGCGTGCTCACTTATGTGTAGTGTAAAGACCACCGTGTGAGCATGGGCATGTGACCCTAGCATAGGCATCCTTATCCTAGCCTATGAGGACCCACGGGCACCAATGGTGTACTACTACTGACCTTATGGTTGAAAGGTCTGGCCCAGAACCACCATACAATTCAAGGTATGTGTATCCAGAAGGGGTGCGTTTCACATGACCATCTGTACGAGGGCTGTGGTTCGGTGTGCATCCTGTACCACTGTATGCTGCTGTTTACATGCTGTATCTCATGACTGCACTGAGAGGCACCATCGCTGCCCTCTGTGTGCCCGGTGTGGACCCCTGGGCAGCCCTTCTCAGCAGACCTACAACCACAGTGCCAAGAGCAGACCTCCAGTCTTTCCTAAAGATGATGGGGCTGTCTTACCTTCCCTCCTCGCGGAGCCCTGTGGGTGATGCCAGCATTCCTTCGTTCTGTGGGGTCCGCCGTGTCTGGGTGCACTGGGCTGTCCAAGAAAGAGCTTTAGGTCGAGCGATGGGTGCAGGGACCAGAAAGGTACTATAAACAGCTCTTCCTGCCCGGAGGTGCAGAGTTACTTGCCCAGAGCCTCAGTTTCCCTATCTTGAACAGCCCTGTCCACTCCAACACTTCAACTGACAAAGCCACAGAGCTTTCTTGGTTCCACAGAGCTGAGCTGAGGCTGGAGACTGCCTAGGAGTGGGGATGTCAGGCAACCCAGGCCCTGTGTCTATTGTACGGACATCTTGGGCACCTCTTCTAGTACTTTCTCATTATGGACAACACTCTCCGCCCTCTGTGTCAGCGCCGTAGGGACATGGGCACATTGATGTGCCTACCCAACCCCGCACACATATACATGAACCCCGCCCCCTTCCTATGCTCCTGGGTTAGAGAAGGGCTCGAAGGGGCCCGAACAGGAGGCAGGGTCTTCTGGAATCCCTGAAGCAAAGTCCTTGGGGATCACAAACGATGGGACCGTGTGTCCCCTACTTCCAAAGTCCCCGTGTCCCATGAGGTCGATACACAGTGGCAGTCCTGTCTTCCTGGGACACCCCCTCCAGCCAGCCACCCTGCTCTGAGTAGGGTACAGAGAAGCAACCCGAGCGGGGCTGTGCGCGGGAGCCTGCAGCCCCTGCTCCTCGCAGCTCCCCAGATCACAAAGGGCCCGCTTCCCATTTGCTTCCTATTCAACCATGTCTCTCCATTGTCAATAAAAAGCCATTTTTAAGGTCAACTATCTCCCTCCATCAACTGCCAACCCCGCACAGCTTCAACAGCATCAGCCGCGCACCACATCATGAAATAAAAATTAAATTGTAGTTGGGCTTTTAAATCAACTCAATTAAAATAAAGAGATTCTTGGCTTGATATAGGGAAATATTTGTATTTCCAATTCTATTTGTTAATACATTGACATATGTGGTATTTTTTAAATGTAGCACTAAGTGCACTTTCTGTCAATGCCATAGATTTTTTAATAGACTGAGAAAATGCATTTCATTTCTTCTTATTTTCCTTCAATACATCATTTGGTTCTGCTTTTTTGCCTGCATGAAATTCATTTTCTAATGGAAATATTTGTTTTGTAAATCAAATATGTATTATGCACAAAATGCAAAGCACAAATTAAATTATGTTAATGAAATGAAAGAGATATGAAATGCATATTTCATGGACAAAACATAACCTCAGCAAACAACCATTTCTTGATAAAATCTTTAAACACAATCTCATTCTGTGACAGACATACTGTTAAAGTAGATAGCACCTCATTTAAATGGCTTCCTTTAATATTAGTGCTCAGTATATAATTGTAAATAACTTTTGGGATGAAAAACCAATAATGAAATACTGTCTTTAATAGTTCGCTATTGATGTCAGCATAAAATTTGTCGTTGTTGAATATTGGAAATTGGGAGTGCACAGAAATATTCTCAAAAGCTGTAAATGATTGCATATTTAAATAGAGCTGACTAAGGCAAAGATGTTATAGATATTAGTAATAGGCAGAAAATTATGCTGACCTAACATTATTTGACAAAACCCACTGTTTTAAATTATATATTGGTTACACTTAATGAATAATAGATTTGGGAGGTGTTGCTTCCCCGATCATAATGCTGATGATTCGATATGTCGGGGATTTCGTAGTCATCTTTCTGACAATAAACACAGCCCGGGCTCATAGAGGTCACTGGAGAGGCCACTGGGTCACTGCTCAATACTATCCGTTTGGAGGAGTTCTCAGTTCCAAAACCAGAAGCACCCGAGGGGCACAGAACCATCCCAAGGGGGCCCCAGGCTAAGGCAGATCCTTCCACAACCTTCCAGCAAGGACCTTGTTAAGAGCCAGGTGAGAGGGCCCAGCACTCCTGGATGGGACCTGCTGGAAGCTCCAACTGAGATTTCAAGTTACCCAGAATGCCCAAACCTTGGGATGAAGGAGACCTGGCCCGTAAGTCACAAAGGACCACTGCCACCCCTGTATCACACGAACTATGCAAAGGATATGGAACTGTGAGGAGTCACAAGCCAGACATTAACATGGCCAGGAAGACACATGGTCTCTACCAGGACCTGAGCTCTGCAGGAACTCAGGGTGCTCATACGGATGACCCTAGTCGTTGGGTCCTCAGGTTTTGCTTGGGACTGGATCTGTGTATTGGGTCTGCTCACGGAGCATTGGTCTATGTGTAGTGAAGGTGGGGGACACACTGTGTCCAAGGTATGAGTGTACACGTATGCATATGTGTGTGTGTGGTATGTGTCCTCTCGTGTCCACTGGACACATAATCCCCAAGGTGGAATCCAGAAGGGAAGGGGTCACACGTGACAGCAGGGGAGCAAGAAGGAACATGAGGAATGCAGTCCCCAAACCTCTAGAAAGCCAGCACTCAGATCCAGCTCGTAGTACAAGGAGAAAGACAAAAAGAAAGAAACCAGGGAGTTCCCCGTGAGCAATGGGCTTTATACACTGCCCCTTCCCCCCTAGAAAAGTGTCCAGCCCTATCTAAACCCGTGCAGCCTGAGATAACTCACCCTCCATCTCTTGTTCTATTTCCTCAGTTGCCAACTTGACCTCAGGGTAAACTCAGTAATCCAAGAGACACCCTCAGAGTTCTAGATCCACCGCATGAGTTCAGATCTGTTTAGCCATGAACTAAGCCCCGGTCCATCCCATTAGCTATAGATCACAGACCCTTCCAAAGAGCAGGGCCCTGGCATTGACACATGCTACACACACACACACACACACACACACACACACACACACACGATCCTGTGCTTCCGCCTGGACCCAGGAGGAGGCTGCACCCAGGAAGAGCCCACCAGGCCGGTAGGCATGGAAGCTTCTGGCTACGGGGCTTCCAGTGCTACATTCTGAGGGTCTTACCTGAATTTCCCAACTCCTGAATTGGGCATTGTGGCAAGCTCCTATAATACTAGCACTTAGGAGGTAAAGACAGGAGACTCTGGAGTTAGAAGCCAGCTTGGAATACTTGAGACCCTTTTCTCCAAAACAAAAACAAGCTGGTAAAGCCTCCGTTTTAGCGAACCCAGCACCCATAGGGCCTTCCGGAAATGACCGGAAACCGAGCACATCAGGGTGAGGGTTAGAGCTTGTCTCTGCGTGCAGCTAGCCTTCGGCCTGGTCCTGGGCAGGTGGGAAGAATTTAATGAGAGCTCTCTGATGTCTATGGCTGGAGGCAAGAAAGTTCTCACCCCTGTATCCCGTTGGTGCTCTTTGGGTATATTTGGTGAGTCTGGCACTATGCCAGGCATCGGGAACACAGTGGTACACATATAACAATTTCTAGCCGGGCGGTGGTGGCGCATGCCTTTAATCCCAGCACTTGGGAGGCAGAAGCAGGTGGATTTCTGAATTCGAGGCCAGCCTGGTCTACAGAGTGAGTTCCAGGACAGCCAGGACTACACAGAGAAACCCTGTCTCGAAAAACAAAACAAAACAACAACAAAAAAAATTCTATCCTCTTGGACCTTGGAAAAAAGCCATTCAGCTCCAGGCTGGGGGCATGGCCAGTCAGTAAAGCATTTGCCTCAAAACCACAAGGGTACAAGTTTGATCCCCATCACCCACCACATTTAAAAAAATCCAGATATAAGGCATGATTTCTGGTGTAACTCTGGCCAAGAGCCCGTGGTTGTTACCCAGGCTCCGCGATGAACCACCTATCACTATTATTTTCCTAAATGGGTATCATCCAACTGCCTTCTCAGTTCATATCTCAATACCCACAGACTAGTGCGACCCTCAGACCTCAGCAGAGAAGTTTCATAAGGGTGACGGTAGCTGGTACACAGCGCCACAGCTGGTCAAAGTGTCAGCAGAGCGCCCAGCAAGAATGAGACCCCTATATCATACCCGGCGTTCCCAGGCTCAGGAATCCTGGGGGAGAGAGAGAGAGCAGGATTGTAAGAGAGCAAGAGGTCAGGCCTGACTGGAGAGAAGCCATCACGAACTCATAGCAGCTGTGACTGTCTACACAGGACTAAGCCAGTCAGAATGCCAGCATGAAATTCCCAACCCCCAACCGAAGAGCTGTTGGCCAATAATGGCTTCCGGGAGAGGAAGAGTCCATTTTCTTTCAAGGTGTGACCCCTGATAGGTGGACCACACCCTATCAGATCATCCCCACACGCATGAGTATATAGGCAGTATAAACTGGACTTATTGGGTTATTTAAAAAAAAAAAATAGTTGAAAGGGAGTAGAGAGGTGGTGGTTAGATCTGGAAGAATTTAAGGAGAGACAATGGGGGGACTGTATATGATCAAAATATATTGTATGAAACTGTGAAAGAGTTAACACAAAAAAAATTACATTAAAACTCAAAAGCCAGGTTCAGTGGGGCATACCTGGAACCACACAGTCCTGAGGTGGCAGAGACAGGAGAACCAGTGTAGATGGCTCCAGGCTCAGTGAGAGACCCTGCCTCAAAACCTATCGTGGAGAGTGACTCACTGGAGAAGACACCTGACACAGTCCTTTGGACACACACACACACACACACACACACACACACACACACACCACTCAGCTCAGCGTGTCTCTGAAACGGTGACAAATGTTGTTGTAGTGACAAGGTATGTGTACTGTCTGCCCCAGTTCTACTGAAGTACCACACACCGGGGGCTCAACAGACACTCGCTACCTCACAGGTTTCGATGCCAACGCCTAGGTTCAGTCAGTCAGTGGGCTGGCTCCTCCCGCCTGCCGAATGCCCTAGTCCTGGCTTCCAGCTTCTTACTGGCTATCAGTGGCCTCCTATCCTTGTCTCGCAAAGGCACGCCCCATCCCTGCTCTTGTCTGCATCCTCTCTCTTTCCCTGCATGTGTCTGTCCAAATGTCCCCTTTTTATAGGACGCCAGTCATTTCGGATTAGAGAACCACACTATTTCAACATGACCTCATCTTAATTAATTATGTCTGCAGCGACCTTATTTCCAAATGAGGTCACATTCTGAGGCACTGGGCTTTAGGATTTCTACATTTAAATTTGGGGGTGGGGACACAATTCAGCCTGTGACGATGTGGTAGACCACCACCCCCCAAAAAAAGAGATCTGATGTTAAAGTTTGATGGGGTGGAGGTGTGGAGGGGGGGGAGGGAGGGGGAGAGAACAGGCCCATGGATGTTCCAAAAACAAAACAAAACAAAACAAAACTTGTGTGTGAAGAGCTGGGGTTGTCAGTCAGAGGGATGGCGTTTGCCTAGCTCAATGGGAGGCCTTCGGTTTGATGCCCAGTGCTGGGCGTGGTTGGAACAAGCCCACAAACCTACACTGAGCTCAGAACAGAACAGGAAGTAGGTGCAGTAGAGTGGACTGTGGGAACACGAGCAGGAACAGGGACCCAGAACAAAGAGCAGGTGTGAGATGCTACCTTCTTCAGGGATGGGGACCCACAGTTACAGGGAGCCATTTGGCTTCGCCCCTGCTTGGTTTCCAAGCTACTTCATCTGCTGAGGTGTGGGGACCAATCTCTAGCCAGGTGGCAGACACAGGGGAGTATCTCTCGCCTAAACCTATGGGTGCAGTTCAGGAAAAGATCACTGGGCAAGTGGCCAAGTTGCAGGATCTGATGGCCCCAGCTCGCCTATGATCCCACGGTACCCTTCGAAGAAGAACTCCCGAGAATCTGGAAGTTCCCACTTCATGTCTCACTTTTAGACACCTAGGACACGGTCTTCGGCACGTGTCACCCCTGGACCACACTCGGTCCTTTGGGAATGCCACTGCCCAGGGCCCTCCAGGGCTGCTTACCTCTCAGCGGGCAAACATTTTTATCCATTCCTTGAAATTAAACTTTCCCATTTTTCATTATCAAATTCCAAGCTGGTGTCATCTCCCCCACGCCGGCACGCCGCGCTCGTTTACAGCGCCCGAGATTAATATTAGGTGTTTGTAAAAGGCGAATATTAGCTTCTCCCTTATATCTGTCAGAATTAATAACTTCCCCATCACAGATAACTCCGGGTCAATATTAGATTCGCAGATGAGGCTGGAAATAAAATGTATGGAAATATAACGTCTCATTTGTACGTATTCAAAAGAGGCCCCTCTATTATTGAAATCCGGCGGCAACTGTTCAAAGGTCAGAGGACTTTGTGGCCTGGAAATACCCACCATCTGGCCTGGGCAGTTGAAAGCGAGGACAAATTGGTGTCCCTCCACAGGGAGGTGGCGCTGGCGCGGGTGGGCAACTCTGCCAGGAATTCTTATAGGGCAAAGACGGATGGAGAGCTTACCCAGCGCCGCCGCCGTCCCTAGCTCGTGCTGGGACCCGAGCCAGGGTCTGGTGTGGGCATCTCTCCAATGGCTGCGGTCCACATGCCCTTCTCCCCTCCATGCCAAATGGGGGGCATGAGGTGCCTCCCTCCCTTTGGCAGCTTGCAGACAAGGGGTTAACAGTTAATATCGCTGGAATAACACCTTCTCCCAGAAGATCTGGAACCCCCAGCCCTACCCTACCACCACCCTGCTTGGCAGTCACTCATAAATCATAATTGACAAGTATCATTACCCCCCTCAGGGGGGGGGGGGCTCAAGGGTGCTTTATTTAGTTGTTTCTATTTTATCTGGCATGGAGATGATGGGGTCCATCTCACCAGCGTGGCTTTTTCCCATCACAATAAAACTCCCCACCAGGCCAGGGCAAGATATGAAGCCATCTTTTCTGCCTGACCCGTAGAAATGGTGCCTCGGGACTCCGCTCCTGGAGGAGCTGCCAGCATTCAAGGGGACAGCGTGATCCCCCACACGAAGCCACAGTAGAGGGAGGCTTCCCACGCTTTACCCAGCCTCCCCTGGGCAGAGGAGTCCCAAGGGGGTGGGGGAAGGGGGCTTTCTTCATCACACAGACTGAGGATTGAGGTGGCATTTCCCCCCAGCCCCACCCCACCCCCGCCCTAAACATCAAGGCTGACTCCCCAGGCTGGAGCAGGGGGACACGGCTCCACACCCTTAGCGGGTCACTAGGAGCAAAGACCCAGGGCTGTTTGCCTTGTCCCCCTCCCCCCTTCCTCCACCAAAACCGCGATTCCAAAACCCACACATGGCTTGCCACAGAAGCCAGCTCGCTAACTCATGGCAAGCACTGAGGAATGGGGGTATTCCTGTGAGTGGGCCGCAGGAGGGAGTGGACCCAGAGTGGGCCCTAGACCCCCGAGTCTCAAGTTGCTCCTGAGCTCCAGACAGCAAAGGGTCAGCCCTCCCCTTGAAGGGTAATAATGAAAAGCCCCTAGGAAGTCCCTCTTGCAGACCCTCCCTCGGCCCCCCAGTATCTGGAAGGCTGTGTGTGTGTGTGTGTGTGTGTGTGTGTGTGTGTGTGTCTGTGTCTGTGTCTGTGTGTGTGTGCGCGCGCACTAAGAAACCTTCTCTGGTCCTATTAATGAATTAAGCTCTTCCCCGTCAACAGCTCCCTCCAACAGGGTGAGGCCCGAGCTCCAGAGCTCAGACCTCGCCTTTGTGAGAGGGGCCCCAGCTCTGGGGAGGATGAAGGCCAAAGGCCCTCTCTTTCTTTCCTCTTAAGCCCCTCAAACTGGCGGTGACCCACAGTTAAATCCCTTTTAACAAGGCTCACATCCTTGTGAACCAGTTAAAACGCTCCAAAAATAAACAAGGCTGGGGCAGGACTTTGCTACAGCCACTCTGTTAGCCAGACTGGGGAGGATCAGCCAGGCCCTCATCAAATGGGGAGCCCAATGCTGTCCCCCCCAGACGCCAGCCGTTCCACTACCTCCAGACGCAGCCTAGCGAACTAGCGGCCTGTCCCCTTACTTCAAACACAGCACTGTCATTCTGATTTGGGATGCTAGCCTGTCATCCTCCTTAAAACCCCACAGAGCACTAAACGAAGCAGTTACACCAGGGTTGAGCCTGAGGCTACCTAAGCTTGCTCTTCCGGCCACCCCCATCATCCGCCTTGGAATCTGGGAAGGGTCCTCAAGCTACTGAACCAGTTAACCATGGGCCTCCTGCCTCTCCTGGCAGACCAGGGTTATAAGCAGGGCCAGATTGTCCTGCTGTCATTGTCACTACTGAGCTGCATGGCTGTGTTCCTCAGAACTTATATTTGGGATACTAGTGGGAGCCAAGACAAGATGAGGGTGAAGGAAGGAAGGAAGGAAGGAAGGAAGGAAGGAAGGAAGGAAGGGAGAGAGAAGGAAAGAAAGGAAGGAAGGAAGGAAGGAAGGAAGGAAGGAAGGAAGGAAGGAAGGAAGAAGAAGAAGAAAACAACAGAGGGAGGGAAAGAGAGAGGGAGAGGAGGGAAAAGAAAGGAAAGGAAGAAAAAGAAAGAAACAAAGAAAGAAAGAAAGAAAGAAAGAAAGAAAGAAAAGAAAGAAAGAAAGAGAGGAAAGGAAAGGAAAGGAAAGGAAAGGAAAGAAAAAAGAAAAGAGAAGAGAAGAGAAAAGAGAAGAGAAAAGAAAAGAGAAAAGAAAAGAAAAGAAAAGAAAAGAAAAGAAAAGAAAAGAAAAGAAAAGAAAAGAAAAGAAAGAAACCCAGGGAGTTTGAGCCCTCACCATCTTCTCAGAGATGACACATCCCTAATCCCTCTTTGTGCCCATAATCTGCAGCTATATAGCTGCAGAACGAGGAATCCTAGCCCTGTGCAGATAGGTGAGTTCAGGGTCCCTTCAAGAATAAGTCTGGAAGAGGGGAGGGTGTGGTGGCCCAGTGTGTACACAGGGGCCATAGTCACAGGCCTATTGTGGGCCAGAGGTCCCTAGAAACCAGCAGCTTCCAGCTCTCTCCACCGCCTCCCTGAGTTCACTGTCCTCCGTGGAACCAAAAGGTCCCAAGAAATGGAACCACAAGTCTCTCACGGGTGGCAGAGCCAGCAAGCGTGTGGTGCCGGGGTATCTGGGGAACAGGGGCGGTGGGGGCAGAGACTGCACATCTTCTCCACGTCTCCACATCCCACCTGGAAGATGGCTCTATCAAGAAGCCCCAGGACTCATGAGTACTGTGTCCCATTTCAAGGTTCACACAACTCCATCCACCATCCATCCATCCTGGCCTAGTTCATTTCCTCATTGCTGAGGGAGAAAAAAAAAATCCCCAAAAGTACCAAAGAAAGATTGATTTGGGCTCACAGCGGTAGAAGTATCACTCCGTGGTCAGCTGGTTGCATTGAGTTCAAGCCAATGGCAACGCAGAAACACGATAGGGGAACTGGCTCAGTGGGGTGGGTAAGAGGTTCCAAAAGAGAGGAGGGAGGAAGGGAGAAAGGGAGAGAGGGGGAGGGAAAGAGAGAGGGAGGGAGACAGAGAGAACAAGATACAACCTTGAATATACACCTTCAGGGAACACTTCTTCCAACTAGGCCCCACCTCCCCGCTTCTTTCCCTTCCCCACCCCCACACCCACCCCCACCCCAACCCCAACAGTGCCACAAAATTATTAATCCATCAGTGACTTAATCCACTGATTAGGTCAGAGTTTCGGGATCAAATCACATCCCAAAGGTTCACAAGCTGGCAGCCAAGCCTTTAGGGGACATTTGAGATTCAAACCATGACAGCCCCAAACGCTGACTCAATACCTGCTTGGTGAATGCAGCAGCCACCATGGCAGAGAGGAGACGGCAACACACACACACACACACACACACACACACACACACAAAAGAAACAAGCCCGTCTCACATACCGAGGTAGAAAAGAAGATGGCCGACTACTTGGGCAGTTACGGGTCCTGCAGTGCAAGGGTTCCCAAAGAGATGATGTTTCAGCTGAGCCCTGTGGTGAAGGGAACTGGTGATGCCGTGGATTCAGAGAGAAGCCTCAAGCCAAAGGCAAGGTGAGTGTACCCTGGTGCAAGGGGTTATGTGCAAAGAGAAAAACTGGACAAGACAAAGGAGGGAAATGCCCAGTTTCAATACTGCTCCTTCTGAGTCATGCTCCCTCTCAGCCAGTGAGTGAAGGGGACCTGACCTAGGCCTGCCCCCGCACCCACAGAGAAACAAAGAAAGCCTGGAATGGAGACATGAGACCTGTGGCTAGAGACTTCTGATCTGCAAACACCAAGCTGAGGTCCCCATGGCCTCAGGTACAGACTCTAGTTACCATAGTGGATCAGTCGGTGGAACCAGCCGTAACAGCACATTCAGACCAGTGGCTTCATGCAGTTGACATCAAATTATTATTTTTCCTCCTGGCTCAAGGTCAGAAGCAAAGGTTAAAACTATAGTCTAGGTCCACGTGTTTGGTTCTTAGGCTCCCAACAGTCATTCCTAAGATTCTCAGATGGTCCTATCCAATATATAAACTCTTAGGGTGGGTGGGCGGGTGGATGGATGGAGAGAGGGAGGGAGGGAGGGAGGGATAGATAGGATGGATGGATGGATGGATGGATGGATGGATGGATGTAAGATGTATGGGGTGGATGGAGGGAGGAAGGGAGGGAGGGAGGGAAGGATGGATGGGATGGAAAGATGGATGGAGGTATGGATAAATGAATGGGATGGATGGTTAGATGGGTGGAATGGATAGATGCATGGATGAATGAATGGATGGATAGTTGGATGGATAGATGGATAGATGGATGGATGGATGAATGGATGGATGGATGGATGGATGGATGGATGGATGGATGGATGGACGGGTGGGTGGGTGGATGGGTGGATGGGTGGATAGAAGGAAGGATGGATGGATGGATGGATGGATGGATGGATGGATGGATGGATGGACGGGTGGGTGGGTGGATGGGTGGATGGGTGGATAGAAGGAAGGATGGATGGATGGATGGATGGATGGATGGATGGACGGGTGGGTGGGTGGATGGGTGGATGGGTGGATAGAAGGAAGGAAGGATGGATGGATGGATGGATGGATGGATGGATGGATGGAAGGAAGGATGGAAGGAAGGAAGGAAGGATGGATGGATGGATGGATGGATGGATGGATGGATGGATGGGGTAAATGGCTGTATAGGTGGATGAATAGTTGAGTGGATAGAAAAAGCGAGAGGAGATGATAGAGTGGTGGGTTGGGTGGGTAGATAAATGGACAGACACACGGATGGGTGAACAGGTAAACAGGTAACGTGAGTTGGTAACCTCAGCCCCAATCCTCTTCCAAGCCTGGTTTCCTGGTTTGTTTCCACCCACTGCTCCGTGACTCACAGAATAGAACCAGCAGCTTCACTGACATTCCAGACCCTGCTGATCAGGCCCTGCCTGTTCGATTTTCCTCTGCCTACTCTCATACAGGATCAGCTGGGTCTTCCTCACCACCTCCAATACGCTTTCACAATCCCCCACCCTGTGGTCATTGCCATCCTAGAAGGTTCTCTGAGCCAGTCCTCTCCACACCCCTGTATCCTGTTCCACGGTGGGGGTCTTGTCTCCTGCCCTCAGTGAGGTGAACAGCTGAGGTTGCCTACATTATCAGGACATAACTTAGGAAACCTCAGAGTCCAGGTTTAAAATTCAACAGACAGGAGCCAAGTTATTGGCAGGTTGTCGGGCGCCTGGTGATGACATAAAGTCCTCACCACCCTCACCCCAGCTCCAGGCCCCACAGGCTAGGTGGTCCAGATCAAGTGCACAGCTTCATCAAGAGCCTTGACGCATTGGTAGTCCATCTAAGCCAATGCCGCCCGTGGCTTGTCCTGCATGATGAGTGGAACACGGGGTGTCGGAGGGCCCAGTGGTACCTCTAACTACCGATCTTGCCAGTGTCGCATGGTTTCATGTCAACCTGACACAAGCTAAGGCCATTTGAGAGGAGGAACCCTCAACTGAGAAAATGCCTCCGCAAGATCTGGCCATAGGGCATTTTCTTAATTAGTGGTTGTTGAGGGAGGGCCACCCCTGGGCTGGCGATCCTAGAATCTACAAGAAGGCAGGTTGAGCAAGCCATGAGGAGCAAGCCTGTAAGCAGCACCCCTCCACGGCCACTGCATCAGCTCCTGCCTCCAGGTTCCCGCCCTGTGTGAGTTCCTGTCTTGGCTTCTTAGATGACTAACAGTGATACGGAGGTGTGGGTCCAATAAACCCTTTCCTCCCCACGTTGCTTTTTGGTCATGGTGTTTCATCACAGCCACAGAAACCCTAATTAAGATATTACCGGTGCTCATCACGGGCAAGGAGGTTGCCTGTGTCCTCTAAGGCCAAACTCCAGGCCTCTGAGTATCTCCGATCTTCATAGCAGCCACATGGCCACGCCGGGGCTCCAGGTGTCCTGTGGCAGGCGGTACAGCGTGCAGCTGCAGAGCTGAGACATAGCTGTACCACTTCACTTCGACCCTCTGCCCAGGGCTGCTGGCCTTCCTGGGGAAGACTCATTTCCATATCACACAGACTGTGATCTCTGTGACCTTTCGGGCACATTTACTCCTGGCACGCTGACCAAATGACAGGTTCCCCCCTCCGAGACGCCCCAGTCAATGCCCAATATCCACAAAGCTCCTGATCCAACAGAGCCGCTTGCCTCGTCCCACAGTCTGAGGACCACCTTCGCCATCTGCTTCCTGTACCTCCATTCCCCAGCCCCTCCCGACGGCGGTCCTGGCAGACAGATATCCGATCTTAGGGTCCTGGCGCTCACAGACAGAGTGGGCTCCGCGCAGGCTTGCTGGGTACAGGGGCCCCCGTCGGCTCTGCAGTTGTACACCTGTAGTTGAACGCGTGGGCAGAGGAGCTACTGTTTCCCCTGAAAGAGCGTGAAGCCACAGCCCAGGGCCCCCAGGTCATAGCCTCTGCATTCCCCACCCCCGACCAGGGCCCTGCACAGCCTGCCATCCTGCCTCCTGGGGGGCGTTTGGGCACAGTGGGCTTGGCGGGCCCTCAGCTTCCCAGGCGGATGTGATGGCAAATAGCAGGCGCTTGGCATCGGGTCGGGATTTCTGAGCATAACAGAAATGTCAGGCGGGTTTTAATGAAAGGCTGTGTGCGGCTGGGGATTGACAGGCCAGCACACAATCCGGATTTTCAGATGGCTTGTTCTCAGGGCTCTTGGCACAGGCGCCTGAGCTGAGGGGAGCCCCCCGAATGTTCCAGGGGGCAGGGCCACCTCCCCTCCCCCCACCTCACCCCACCCCACCCCCGACTTGCAGAAGTAGCTACCATCCATTGACAGGCTCCCCTTCCTGTCTCTGGCCACCACCGTGCTGAGCCCTAATTTAGAAACCAAATTCTTTCTCATCCTCACCCGCAGCCATTGGATGCCTGCCTTTTCCCTACACATCCTGACATGTGACAGAGGAGGAGGCGTCCCCTCCATTGACGTCAGGAGGGCTGCTGGGAGCACAGTGGCCACCCTAGGCAGGTGCCACAGAGCCAGGTGCCCCGTGGGGAGGGGGGTGGCTGCTGCCATGACAATTGTCCCTAAAAGAAAATCTTGTTGCCTAGCTCCAAGGGTCACAAAACCCTGCCAGAAGGGGATGGGGAAGGAAAAGACGGGAAGGGCCAGTTACCCTCAGCAGAGGGTAGTGGATGATCACACATGCGGCTGGTTTGGATGACCAAAAGTCCCTTGCCCTCTAATGAAGGCTGCTCAGAGGCTGGCTGGCTGCAAGTGCTACTGAGCCAGACAGGTAAGACGAGAATGAGTGCTGGACAGGCAGGCTGGAGGGACCAGGGTCATCCATCTCTTTACCACTATCCCTTTTATATCCCCTCTCTCCTGATGAGACTGTCCCAACCCTGCTTCTAAGATCTCAGCACCTGACTTGGAGGGAAATGCCTCCAGGAAGCAAACCAGTCACTTTTTGTCCTTAGCTTTCCTTAGCAAACCAGTTTCAAGAATTTTTTTTGGGGGGTGGGTTTCCCAATTTCAGAGTTTTTCTGTATGTGGGTGCTTGGTTGTGTTACTGTAGGCCTGGGTGTAGAACTGAGCATCATGACAGAGAGGCCTGATGGAGGAGAGAGACCATTTAGCAGAAGGAAAGGGACCGAAGACAAGACGCACCCTTCACAGACACCTGGCCCCGTGACCTACTTCCAACCAGTCTTAACCTCCTCTACCTCCTAACAGTCTACTGAGCACCTAACTCAACACGGGATCAACCCATGATGACGTTGGTGCCCTCACGATGGAACTACTTCTAGGGAGCACCATGAGCGACCGAGCCTTTTATGAAGACACCTCATAGTCAAACGACAATAACCACTAACAGGAATAAACCTGGCAGTGTGGACGAGAGGGGAATGAGGACTTCTCTAGACTCTGCAGGGCTTTGAAGACGTCTGGCGTTCCTACGGGGGGTGGGGGGGGCCTGCTATTCAGAGGGACCCCAGCCTCCATCCTGACTTTTATCTCGGGCCCCTTGTTCAGACCTCTAAGACAGGTGGACCCTGTCTCCTTGGCTAAGCTGGGGGCATGTCTGGGCAGCCCTCGTAGAGAGAGGTGATCCAATGCTCCAAAGCCGGCTGGGTACACCTCCCTGTTATCCATCCTTTCCCTGAAAGCAAATAGCTCCGAGGTACCTCACTCCAAATCCCTGAATCTTGGAACTCATACCCCAGGAGCCCCGAGTTTCTGGGCTGAGAGGAAAGGCAGTTTTCTTAGGGGTAATCTGAGAAGGCTGCCTGAAGGAAGCTCGTGGTGGGTCAGGTTCATATGAGAGCTATGGGCAAGCAGGCAGGTCCAGTGCAGGCTCTCTGTGCTGAACGGGACAGGTATAGGTCCTACGGAGACCCTGGTTGCTAAACAGATGAGCACAGGCACACCCTTCTTCTGGCCAGCAGAGGTCTTTGATGCAGACAAACGTGCCCCTGAAGGTTGCAGGAGAAGTCTAAGCTGGCAACGGGGCATGGGAGCCGAGAGTTGGGTCCAGGCGGGATGGCAAGGCATCCTGCAGAGGACATACCCATGGGCACAAGAGATGGCTGGGTGGGTAGGGACTGAGCCTCCGGTCACACCGACACTCTCGGCTCCACACCCACTCTCACTGGGTCATGTCTGGAAGACATGCCCATCACTCCCCGACTCCAGACTCCTCTCTGTCCCTGATCCCTCTCTGTCCACTTGGCCACTGGGCCATCTTCAGCTCCTCGAAGGCACTGGGCTTCCTCCCAGTGGCAGCTTCCTCCGGCAGCCAGCACCGCTCTGGGTTCCTGTGGCGGGCAAGTCCCTGAGCCTGGCTCCTCTACTCAGATGTCACTCAACCAGAAAGCCCCACCCCTTCCCGTTCCAGCTCCCTCTGCTCCCTAGCATCCATTCCTAGACCACCACCCTGGGGGCGGGGCCTGAGACTCAGTTCCATTCTAGGGATGTTTACTTTCATCTGTGTGCCCCGCCCCCGCCTCCGCCCCCTGCTTGACCACAATGGCTTGGAAACTACAGAGCGTCGTGATTCCTAAGATAGGGCATTTCAGCAATGCAGGCACAAGGAAAGAACTGAATGAGCAGCTCCAGCCTTCACGGAGTCACACGGGCATCTGCCAAAACACATTGGCTGGCCTCTCTGCCCATGACGCCGCTCTCTCCACCAGATGTGGAAGACACCCAAGAGCTAGCCCAGGTGTGTCCCCGGGATACACCCACCGTACCAGCTGGCAGAGACTCAGGGGCCTGGCTGACTAGGAAGACAGGATGGAAGGACAGGTGGGTAAACTTGTTCTCTCCCCTGTCACCTCCGTCCCTTTGCCCCCCAAGGATTCTGATCTCTATAGTTCAACCCTCCTGGAGGACGGATGTCCAGGGCACTGTGGCAGAGAACCTCCTGGGCGTCACATCTTTTTACAGGCATAAGTCCCACGCCGAACCCCAAAGAGGAACAGAGATCGATGCCCCGGCCTATTGATGAAAACCTCTCTGTAATGCAGATCTTCCTCACGTTTTTATTATGTTCATGTATGGTGATTCATAGCAGTTTTGTCAATAAAAAAAAAAAAAAAGCCTGACATTAAAACTGTCACCGAAAGGTATTTATTTCTACCATAACAGCAAATTACACACTGAAGGTTTGTGGTGGTAGTGGGCAGAGTAGTGGGTACCAGCACAGAGGGCTGAGAAGGTCCCCCTCCAAGCACCTGCATTGTCTGGCACCCCTCCTGAACCCCGCCCTGACCAGACAGGCTCCATGGATCCACACCCCCAAACTAGCAGGGTCTGGTGTGAAGGGTTAGGGTTTACATGTGAAATACGCCCCACGGGCACGTGCTTTTGAACGCTTGGTCTCCAGCCGGCGGCGGCACTGTTTCTGAGAGACGGTGGAATTTTGGCATGCTGGCTGTCACGGTCACTGTCACAGGCTGAGGTAAGGGCTTGAAGGTTTCAGGCCAGCTCAAGCCTCTCCCGCCTCTGGTCGGTGCCCCGGACACCAGTATTCATGAACCAACCGTGTACTGTGTCTACCACACCAACGTGGACTGAGTCCTCTGAACCATGGACCAAAATAAACCTCCATCCTTATATGGCTTCGTCGTGGTGATTCGAAGAGGTGGAATCTTCAATATAGAGAGCAGTGATGAGTAGGGGGCGGGGGGGGGGGTATGGTCTCAAAACAGCCATGCTTAGACGGGACTGGTGTTTTGTTTTTTGTTTTTTGTTTTTGTTTTTAAAAAAACAAAACAAAACAGATAAACCAGGAAGCTGTATTCAAGGAAAGAAAACAAGTGGGCCATCTTTAAGATATGTGCGGGGCTTCCAATGTTCACTCCTAAGAGAAGACTGTAACATAAGGACATGCTTGCTGGGGACGCTGGCCAGGACCAGAGAGAGGAGCAGGTGTGCTGGGCACGCTGCACATTGAGAGCCATCCACTGGTCTATTCAACCCACAAATTTCGTATTTTTTAAGTATGTATATACAGGAGACGTACGGTGCCGTTCCAGTGAAAGTGCCTGCCGGGGTTGGAAGAGGGGGCAGGTACCCCGGAGCTGGGGTCATAAGCCTCTGGTCTGGGTGCTGGGAATCAAACTCAGGCCCTCTGCAGCAGCAGGGCTTGCTCCTAACCCATAAGCCGGCATCTCTCCAGCTCCTATAAGACTGTTTCTAAGTGATCTCTTCCTTGGGAAATTTACTCCCTGGGTTTGGTATTTGCAGGAGCCAGGGAAGGGAGGGAGGAAGGGAAGGAGGGAGGGAGGGAAGGGAAGGAGGGAGGGAGGGAAGGGAGGGAGGGAGAGAGGGAGGGAGGGTCACAAACCCTAAAGGCAGCTTTTCATTTAAACTATAAATGTAACCAAGAGGCAATTCAGGACAGTGGGTCAGGGTAGGGCGAGCCTTCCCTGGTGGCCACGGGCTGGCTCTGTGGGCAGGAGTGGGCTGGGTCAGCGGGCTGGCACCAATGGGGGGGGGGGACACGGGGACAGTGTCACTTCAGCCCGGCTTGCTATTTTGGGCAATTAACAAGGAGGCAAGGATAATTTTTTTATGTATAAGAATATCTGCCTGGGGTTCATAAATTCATACTTGTATATCAGTCGGTTTGGTAAATGGGAAAGAGTGCCTTCTTTGAGACTGAAGACGGCGCCTGCTCTGCCCTGCCAGCCCTGCGCCGACTCATCTTTGTTCGTGTGGTTTTGTCTCAGTGATTTGAGCGTGTTCTAATTTTGTCATTCAAGCCATCTGACTTTCCCCGCTCTATACAAACAAAACCTAATTTAGTTTGAGATGTTTTAAGTCATAACAATGACGGATGGCCAGGGTTCAGGTGTGGTGGAATATTTAAACACCAGTCTATATTTTTCTGATATAGAGACAGGCAGCTTTTTTTTTTTTTTTTTTTTGTGCTCTGATTAATTATGATTTTGCATTTCAGGAAAAAAAATAGCTTTTTCTATTCTACATTATTAATTGGTTATTTAATTAGGAATTCTCCAAGCTTCAGATGTTGGGAAGCTAAATCTGTGAGTGGGTTTAAAAAAAGCCAAGCGCCGTCGTCCTGTTGCCTCTTTGAATCTTATGAAGGTCACAATAAGACGTGATTGTTTGGCACAGCAGCCGTGAATTATGCCACCCAGACAAGCTTTTAACCTATGTGCCTCCGCTCTGAGTGAGACACACGGGCATGTGCTCACGCTAAACCTTCTCTATTGAAGAGGATTCAATCACCATAATGAATCTGAGGCCAGGCAGCAATCTTCCGCACTGAAAGAATTTCTAAAAGATTGTAGAATTTGTAAAACGAACAGCTCGCAGACTAAATGGCTGTGTGGGTGAATCAATTATTGCAAGGCCCCGAGTAGTCATAATATTTAGTACATATCATACAGTGTTTCAGGTACAATAAGATATGCTCGTTTTTTTTTTCCCTCCATTCCCACTGGAAATGGTACCAAGAGGCTGCAAACAGCCCCAGCTGGTCTGGCCTGCAGCATCGAGAGAGCTGGGTCAAGTAGAACTGAGGAATGCACATGCGAGCGAGAGTGTGGATGTGGCTGGCAAGGAGGCTCCCTCCGAGAGGCAGAGGAGGCGGGGCACCCCCACCATCCCACCGGGCCAGCTCCCAGCCGCCGAGATGCTAAGTTGCCAGCCCTCCGTTTTTAGAGCCTGGTTTTGAATCGCTTCCTTATTAATACAATAATTATTTTCCTCTGACAGCACCATTTATAACCATCTACTCTGTGTCCAACTAGCCCTGTTTTCATTAATCAGTGGGCATTGGGTGACTGTCAGCCTCTCTCTGGATCATGACTTATCGGCCCCGTGCAGGCTCCTCTTGCTGGGTGGACCACACATCCCATGAGGAACCAGCCTTTCTGGCTGCCTGTGGGGAACGCCTCACATACAGGGACCTGGGTGTCATCTGAAGACCTAGGCTTCAGGGAAGGGTACAGGGAACCCCAAGGAGTGTGTGAAAGGCGGTCTCCACGGCTATTGAAAAGTCGTAAGAGAAGCCACGCACGGTGCTACACCATGTGTCCCTAGCGCTCGGGAAGTCGAGGCAGCTCAATCATTTGAGCTCAAAGCCAGTCTGAGCTGCACGGTAATATCCTGTCTCAAACAAAATAGTTAAAAAAGAAGTTTTGGTAAGACATAACTCAGTACAGCTATTCTGGAGGACAGTATGGAGGGTTCTCAGCAAATGAAAAATAGATGCCTCAATTAATACCCAAAATTAACGAAAGGATGCAGGCAAAGGGTGTCCCTGCACGGCCATGTTCAAATCACAGCCAACAGAGCACGCGATATGTCCCCTAACACACAACTGGATTAAAAACAAAACAAAAGGACACTAGTAAGCCACAAGAGAACAGACTCTTGGCATTTGTGCCAGCATGGACTGAACTCAAAACAGGTTAGGTTCAGAAAGACAAGTACTGCAAGATCCTACTTGTGCACCCACAATAGGTGGTTCACAGACACCTGTAACTCCAGCTCTAGAGGATCCCTTCTGGCCTCCATGGGTACTGCACTCACTGCACATAGCCATACAGAGATACACATACACAAATAACTAACAAATCAAAAACAGAAGTAAAGCGTTCAAAGGTCCCCAAGAGAAGGAAATGATTAATGCAAAAGGAGCTGGATATGCTACTTAGCCTGGTTTGGTACTAATATGTATATTGAATTATCACACTGTACCCTTGAATATATACAATTATTAAGTGTCTATTAAAATTAAGTCAAACACTGGTAGAGAGCTTACCTGGCATTCATAAGGTCCTAGGTTCAATCCCTAGTATTCACCTTAAATTTCAAGTTAGGCTGGATGTGGTGGCATACACCTGTAATAATACTAGCAGATATTACAGTAGAAGCTAGAGGATCACAAGTTGAGGCCAACCAGGGCTACGCTGTAAGATGAAGCTGAGCCTGGGCTGTATGAAAGTCCCTGTATCAATGCTCAGTGTTAGAGGTCTTAAGAGGCAGTGCCCACCTCCCTCCAGCAGTGTGGGGAGGTTGGAGAGAAATCAAGGGGAACTCAAAACTGTCATGACGTTATCAGTGCAAACCATGCTCCAATTGTTGGACTTATGGGGCCAGGAGGAACCTTAAAAGTAGGTATTGCACAGGACATGGTAGCCTGTCATTGCAGCATTGGAAGGCTAAGTCAGGAGGACTGAGGCCAACCAGAGCGATATAGCCCTAACACTGTCCTCACAACAAGATGCTACAAAGGGTTGAGGTTGGGCCAGAGAGCCTTCTGTTAGAATCCTAGAAGGGTGCGGGGAAATCCTGGGGGTCCATTGGTGTAAGCTTCCCAGCACACCTGTTATCACAACTGTTCGGGCACTGTGCGATAGGAGGAGCACACAGTACCGGGCGCTGCAGCTCGCAAGGCCCAGAGGTAGTGTTCCACAGTGCCCTTTAAGCCTATGCTAAACCCTATCTATGCATTTCCAGAGGAAGCTTCCCACTGCTGAGGGCCACAAAGCCACTGCTCCGCATCTCCAGAGGGAACATCAGCACCCATTCCTCGATGCTCCCTAAGCTACCTTCAACCCTGTGGGTGCTCACTGGCCACAGACCCTCTGACAGGATGAGTCACGCGCTATTCTCAGCTGTCAAGGAAATACGAAGATAATCTTTGATCTTCTAAACTCCGTGCAGACCTTCTCTCCTGTGAACTTCACCCCCAAGCTCCTTGATGTGAAATGACAGGAAGAGTGACGTTCTCGAAGTCTGGCTGGTAGACCAGAGTCAAGATGCCAGCACAGGTCTTAGGAGACCCTTTCTCCTAGCCCGGGTTTTTCCTCCCATTACCAGGTACTTCCTCAGTTACCTGGGGCACCTGTGATTCACCCCAGAGAAGAGAAGATGCTCTCTTGCATGAATCCAGAGCAGGATCCCACATCAGCTCAGACAACCACAAATAGGTAAGACCATCCGTTCCAGAAACATCCCTTCAGTCCAGCTTCCAACAGACCAATCCTAATGCTCCGGTGAATGGGGAGAGGGACACACAGAAGTATCTACGTGACAAAAAAAGGTCCATGTAGATAAAGAATATCAATTGTCAGGATAAGTGGCTCAGCCGTTAAGAGCACTGGCTGCTCTTCCAGAGGTCCTGAGTTCAATTCCCAGCACCCTCATGGTGACTTGCAACCATCTATAATGTGATCTGATGCCCTCCTCTGCATGCAGATAGGACAATCATTTACATAAAATAAATAAATAGATCATTTAAAAAACACATCAACTGTCTAGGAAGAAATCCAGCAAAGTGAGTTTATAAGCTCTGCAGGAATAATCAGTTTTATCAAGGCTTTGTGAAGAAGTCCTAACCAGGAGGAGAGATAGACCATGTCCATGGATACATCAGTGGAACATTGTGTAGATGTTGGTTCTTTCCCTGAAGGATCTACTGGACTCTGTGCTATTTCATTTTAAACACCCACAGGGACATATAAGAAATCTTCGATGACTGGAAATAATAAACAAGGGGTGAGAATGATAAAAAATATTTCTCAGCATGAAATGTATATAAGAAAAGACTTTACGTCTCAATTTTCAGATTTAATGTGACTACGATAGCCAGGGAAGAAGAAATCAACCAGAAAAAAAATAGCCCAAAAGTGAGCCTCACTCTCAGTTCTATGGGACCCAGCATATAACAGAACCAACACACCAGATCAGTGTAAAAAAGACAACACTAAAGACAAAAACAGTAACACAGCCACTCCCCACACGGTGATGAGCAGCCACTCCAGGGAAAGCAATGTGAGGTGCAGGCTTCAGAGCTCAGGGCAGCCCTCAGGGGCCTTCCTGGCAGGAGGAGGTTAGCAAGGCTGTGGGAGGAGACATTCCATGAGCACTCAGATCCTGGTCCACGGGTCACCGGAAGCTACAGTAGTGGTAGTGTCGCACACGACATGTTGGGAGATAGATCTGACTGGTCCCAGTGAGATGAGTATTGGAGCCCTTTCAGTGGTCTGGAGAGATGGCTCGGCAGTTAGGAGGACCTACCGATGTTACAGAGGACCTAAGTTTGCTTCCCAGCACCCACACCAGACAGTGCACAACTCTGAGGAGCCGGACGCTCTTTTCTGGACTCTCAGGGCATCTTCACTCACAAACGTGTGTTCCTATGCATGCCTGCACACACACACACACACACACACACACACACACACACACACACTAAACAACAACAAAACTAAATCTTTTTTAAAACGAGAAATGAACAACAGCAGTAAAAATGCTCACAGCTAGGCCTAGTGGTTAAGACCTATCATAACGCTGGGTGATGGTGGCACACGCCTGTAATCCCAGCACTCTGGGAGGCAGAGGCAGGCGGGATTTCTGAGTTCGAGACCAGCCTGGTCTATAGAGTGAGTTCCAGGACAGCCAGGGCTACACAGAGAAACCCTGTCTCAAAAAAAACCAAATCCAAAAACAAAAACAAAAACAAAAAACAAAAAAACAAAAAAGCAAACAAACAAAAAAGACCTATCATCCTGGCTCTTAAGGAGTCTAAGGCATGAATATCATGAGTTCAAAACCAGCCTGAGTAACTTAGCAGGACCCCGTCTTAATGTAAAAGTAAACCAAGCACTTTCCACACAGGTCAGTGGTAGAACACTCAGGATCTACTGGTGTTCAGTGGTAGAGCTTGTCTAGCATACGCAGTACCACAAGCCTGTATATATGCACACACGCGCAAACATACACTCACACAGAACTAGACATTCCCTGGGTAAAGGGGGTGAAGATGTATGGTGGTGAGGAACTGTAGATTATTAAGCCCTTGGTCTGTTTGAAGTAATTGGCTCACACTGTTGAAAAGATCACTTCGGGAGCTAGAGAGAGGGCTCAGCCGTTAAGAGTGCTGTCTTCTCTCCCAGAGGATGTGAGTTCTGTTCCCAGACCCTGTACCAGGAGCTCACAACCACTTACAACTCCAGCTCCACGAGACCTCATGCCCTCTTCTAGCCTCTGTGGACACCTGCACATGTGTGGTATATACACTCTCGCAGACACACAGAGAGATACATGATTTAAAAATCATCGCTTCAGTAATTACAACACATATGGGGACACATGCAACAAGGGTGAGTGTGTGAAAGCCCAGGGTCATGGTAAGGCCACGTGAGTCTCAGGTCTAAGGCTTCCAGAACACAGTTAGATATTGTCTTGACAGTTTTTGTTTGTTTGTTTGTCTTTGTTTTTTTAATGTGGTGGATATTTAAAGAAATATAATCTGGATGAAGAAAATTGATCTTCATCACGTGGGTGAACCTCATCCAATCAGTTGAAGGTCTTAAGAGGGAAAAAAATGGTTGTTCTCCAAGAAAAAAGAAATGTTGCCTCCCAAGTGGGTCCCCAGCCTGCTGGGATGCCCTGGTGACTTAGGGTGTACCAAGTGCCACCACAAAGCTAATTCAGATAGATGGACAGGTAGATTGGTCAATCGGCCTGTGGCAGGGATTGATGATAGATCAGTAGAGGAGTGATAGATATGTCCAGGAATGTGCACACCTGCGTATTTGCACTCTCCACCATCTTGTTCATCCTTCTGGAGAGCCTGGCTATCTGAGGGCTATCTGAGGCTAACACAGGGACTGCCCAGGCAACTTTCCCCAGAGCAAGGCATCTGCATTCTGTTTTCACATAGCTCCAAATGCGTCATGAGGATGGCCCATCACACTGGAGCTTTTAAAATCCTCTCGATGATCAGGCATCTCTATAGTGGCTTATTTTGAGGCACTTACTGCCAGACCCTCGGATTCTCTCTGATATGTCTCTATTACAAGTAAAGGCTTAATGAGGCAATAAGGAATCTTGTTCTGTTTTATGGCATTGTCTCATTCAGTAGGCCAGGCTGGCCTTGCACGTGAGATCCTCCTGCCTCAACCTCCCAGAGACTGGGACTACAAGCAATGTGGTATGCATGTGGTATCATGCTTGTGGTATGGTTAGGAACGTAATTGCTTTTACAGAATTATTTGTATTTATGTGTATGTGCATATGCCTGCTTGTGCGTATGTGCACCATATACATGCAGTGTCCATGAAAGCTAAAAGAGGACATGGAGTCCCCTGGAATTGGAATTGGAGGAACTTGTGAGCCACTCCGTGTGGGTGCTACGAGTTGAAACCAAGTCCTCTGCAAGCACTTGTGACTGATGAGCCATTTCTCCAGGCCCTAGGACTCTAATCTTGATGTCTTTTTTTTTTTTTTTTAATGTGGCAAAGAGGCTAGAGAGATGGCTCAGCAGTAAAGAGCACCAAAGAGCCCAGGTTTGGTTTCCAGCACCCGTGCGATGGCTCATGACCATCTATAATACCAATTCCAGGGGATCAAACACCCTCTTCTGACCTCCTCAGGCATCATGCACACACATAGTGCACAGACATACAGGGAGACAAAATATTCATACACATAAAACAAATTTTTGTTTGTTTGTTGTTTTTGGAGACAGGGTTTCTCTGTGTAGTCCTGGCTGTCCTGGAACTTACTCTGTAGACCAGGCTGGCCCTGAACTCAGAAATCCCCTGCCTCTGCCTCCCAAGTGCTGGGATTAAAGGCGTGTGCCACCACCGCCTGGCTCTTTAGGGAGTGAGGATTCTGGCATTGGTCTGACTCTGTAGATCACGTCACCTCCAGCAGCCTCTGTGAGTTGGCCTACCAATCACAAGCTTGTTTCCAGACATTGTATTTCAGTCACCAGCCCGGGCCTGCTCTCAACAGGCCTGACCCGCATGCAGACTAGCCTGATGTCCAGCCTGGTGGTCAGTATCCCTCAGCAACACAGTTGCCCGTGCCCTCGGCCCACCCCACCCCCACCTCCCTGCCTCCTCCCCCACCCCATTCTCAGTCCACCTCACCTCATCCTCCATTTCTCTCCGCTGTGAGCCACCCTGCCCCCTGCACACAGTACAGTCATGCACCATCTTGACAAATGGCGCCTAAACTAGACTTTTTTTGGCGGCTTACCCTATTTTGTATGTGTGGGCACTCTGCCTGTGTGTATATCTGTGTACCACTTGCGTCGCCGGTGCTTGTGAAGGCCAGGGAAGACGTCGGTTCCCCTGCGACTGGAGTGACAGACAGCTGTAAGCCGGCATGCAGGGGCTGGGAACTGAACCCGGGTCCTCCAGAAGAGCAGCCGGCGCACCTGACCGCTAAGCCACCTCTCCAGCCTCCTCCGGCAAGCCCTTTCAAGAAGAGGACAATTTGTACACGCCTGTCATCCCAGCACCGGGGAGCCTGAGGCAGGAGGATCAAGAACTCTGAGTCATCTTTAGCTACATGGTAGAGTCTGTATCGTGCTATCTGAGAGGAGGGTCTTTCTGCTCCATATTAGCCTCCCACAGGAATCCTGAGGGAGTAGACCCAGTGATGGTCTTCAAACGTGAGTCGAACCTCACCCCTGTCCTGTTGGGAACTTTCAGAAGAGCCTCCCGCTGCTAGAGAATAAAGCTTTCCACAGCCAGCAAGACCCCGGCAGCCTTCCCGCCACACCCAGGCTGCTCTCTGGCCTGTTCCCCAGCTTCCCCCGACGTCCCCTAGGACCTGAGCACCCACCGTGGACCCCATCCGGCACCTCCCCACAGCCTCTGCTGGTCATCCTCCAGGTCTCAGAAATGCCACCTCATCCGCTGTCTTCCCTAGTCACACCCCGTCCACTTATTTACCGGATCCACTTACACCTACATCTCAAAGTTCCACAAAAGTATAGAGTCCGGGTCTGCTCGCCGCCACTGTTCCCGTTTCCAAATAAATACACATTTGTCTGCGACAGTTTCCAGGATCCCAGGCCAATCTCACACTCACGACGTAGGCAAGGATGACCTTGAGTGCCCGCCCCCACTTTCAAGCGCCGGGATTACAAGGCATGCGTCATCTCGCCTGGTTTTATATAAATACATGTTTCTCCCTTGTCTGAATCATTAGGAATCCAGCAACGTAGAAGCAGACTGCTGCTTCTCTCTAGCTCCCTGCCCCCCACCCCCACCCCAGGACATCTGCTCGTTGGAGCCTTCCCAGAGAATGGGAGGAACATCCAGTCGGGCGGTTGGGCAGCGCCTGGCAATGGTGTTAATGGGCAGGAGTGTGCACCGGTACCGGCCGCAGGGAGGGTAGCACACGGCCCCCTCCACAAGCAATGGTGGGCTCACCCTTGTACTCTTCTGGGAACCACTACTGAGCATGCGCCACAGGAGTATGCCAGGCCCTCCTCCACAAGTGAGGCAGGCATGCTAGTCAGGACTGGCTGGTGCCTGGGTGCCAGCCCCAGGCGGGGACTGAAGACAGGTTTACCAGGCCAGTGAAGAGAGGAGAGAGAAGAGGAAGAGAAGGAGGAAAAAACAGCAAGGAGGCAGCAAAGGAAGGAAGGGAGGAAGGAGGGAGGGAGGGAAGGAAGGACGGAGGAAAGGGGAAAAGGAATGGGAGGAAGGAGAGAAAGAAGGAAGAGTGCAAAAAGAGATGCCGAGAGACGGCCATTCAAGATTTCTGAGGCTTTGCTTTTGGGAACATTGTCCAGGGGTTGAGAGCGTGCCTGGAACCCAGCAGGATTTAGGGTTAGGCTCTGGCTGTAAAAGCACTAGCCTAGCAAATGAGACCCAAAATTTCACACCCACAATACAGACGTAGCACTCCACTGAGGACGTCTGCTGTCCCCATAACAGCTCGGGGGACACCCCAAGTTCTCTTGCCCCTCTCTCCACCCCTGGAGTCCACTGTCTCTACTACTGGAGAGAGTCGCACTGGAGAGGATGCGACCTAGCGACCCCGGAGAGGCTTTCCTGCCTCTGAGTCTCGGTTCGCTCGGAGATCTCCTTGCTGTGCTCCACTAGAGGCCAGTGACACATAAAAGGGGCCTAGGGCCACAGCAGATCTCCCCCAGAGGACACAGGAAATGTGACCTCACCCTCCACAGAGTCGCACTGGCTCACAAGTGAGGGCCATCCCAGCCACACGGCCTGCTACATGGAACTCAAGAGACTAGGAAAGTGGTTCAGGGGGGAATAAAAAGAAAAGGGAAAAAGAATTGGGTTGGTCTGCCGTAAGAAAGAAGGTAGGGATGGAGTGTGACCCTGGGTGCATGGCCCGGGCTTTCACTGAGGAGACAAGCCCCCAGCACCGGATTTGACAGTTTTCAAGATTCAGCGTGGGGAGGGCTGGGGAAGGGTGGCTCTAGGTTCTACCACCAGAGACGCCCTTCTCCCCCCCCACCTATGCAGTTGCCTTTTCTCTTCTGACCACACCAAAAGCACCGGAATGGGATGCACCCCCAAAGAGCACAGGGCAGGCCAACCTTCTCTGTGAGGCAGCTGCAGGTCACCAGCTCAGCCGCCCCTCACGGAGACTCTTTAAGAAATGCGGACAGCTCTACTCTCCTGCAATCTAGAGGTGGAAGAATCGCTTAACACGGTCCCGCTGCAAGCCGATGCCCACTGTCCCCCGCCCCCCCCAGCCCTGAGATCCTGGGTCTCAAGCCCTGCCCCCTGCACATTCCATACATTTGTGTATATGGAGCTAGGGTGCTCTCTTGATTGCACAGCACTGCGGCCTGCTGATGAGGCTCGCTGTTGACATTTCAACATGGCTGGCTTTTGTCAATCGTGGCAGCCTAAGAAATTCTATCTTAAGGGCTGCTCTTTATTAAATTTGCAAGACACAAAACTGTGGCTGATAATCGGTCTCCTTCCCTCCGCAAATGCAGAAATCACGCTCAGTGACTCTGAAGTAATTAAAATGGGCCCTTACACTCGGACAAAAAAAAAAAAAAAACACAACGGCCAGAATTTTTACAAACGCTGGGGTATCTGATATTCCACCGAATGAAACATTCTCTGCCTATTTCTCAACCGTTATCAGCACCCAGATCTTTGGGGAGGTGGTGTTCAACTCAGGGGGTCAGGGGGAGGCAGGCAGCAGGAGAGAGATTGGAGAAGCTCGCTGACAGGAGCCTCCTTGTCCCAGGCTTTACCAAACTTTGTCACAGAACCTTCTGTGCAACTCTTTTATGTGCTATCGGTGACATAATTCCTATTTTCTCCCCCAGCCATTATATATGATAAATAAAACAATACTCCGAAAACACTGCGATCTCTCATCAATGTCACTGTGAAAAGGGCCCAGATAAATGAGTCCTGGAATCACAGGCAGATGACATGGCTGGCCATGTATCATCTTCCATGTATTGAACGTAGTCTTTGTAAAGATAGAACGGTAATAAAGAGTGGTATTGTACGCTCTGAAAGGCTGTGTGGGTCTGTGCATGACTAATCTGTCTTTCTGCATTATTTTATTCAATCTTCTCTGACTTTATGCCTTTGACATTTTTGCTACACTCAGTAAATTTGAGTGAATAGGCAATTTTGAAGAATTTTTATAGGGCTTCAGAGAAGTCATATGCAGACTGCATCTTTGTTCAAATTTAACAGTTTAAATATTTCCTTTGTCTTGGGTGCAGAGTAATCTTGAGATGGGGGTGAAGGAATGTTTTAACCTTAAGATTTTAACAATGTTGCCTGACATGGTTTAATTATTTAAAAAAAAAACAAAACAAAATATTAAGCAAGTGCAGGCTCATAACGAAGGCACATCTAAACTTGGTTTTTTAAATATAATTTCATCATTATTATCAACAAAAAACTGGCTGTTCTAAAAATTAAGACATTGTTTCTTTCCCCCAGAATCCAGAGACGTGGAGAAGAAAGGAGTGACTCTGAGTCGGAGTTCAGAGAGGGCTCGCTGGACCTACTTCCGGCTTCTTACCGGGGTAGTTGTCTGTCAGTAAATAACGACCTCAATGCAGGTCTTTAATTTGCTGTAAATCATGATATCCTTTATTATCTAACCTGGACCGTTAGTTTGTCTAGGCCCTTCAGTTCAAATAATTTATACTGAAGATATGCAATATGAAAATCAAAAATTATTTCCTTGGTTAAACTGCGAAGTCTATCAGACCAGTGTGTTCCCAGAGACCCGCCCCTTTCTGTTTAGGCTGATTTAATGGTTTGCAAGAAAACCTGGAATTACTTGATAAAAACCGTTTGAGTTTGCAGGTGTTAGCCTCGTAGCTTTAGCTTATAAACATGTTTGTAAAGGATGATTAAAGTATCTAAAGGGAGCCTAAACTTCAGATGACCCCAGCCTGATGGATTCATTTAGCCAGTTCCATTTTACAGTATCCCTACCAAAAGCACAGGCCGCACACTTCATCCTTTAGTGAATCAACCCAGAAGCCTACGTCTAAGGAGGGTGACTGGAAACTTCTGTTCAGTACCTGCATGGTGCTCTATGGAACTGGAAGACAGGATACCCCTAGTTGGTGCTCCGGGTATGCTTGGGAAACTGGGGAGAAGCAGGTTCTCCCCCACCCAGTGCAGCTGAGCACGGGGAGGCCTGTGTTCTGATACAGAGAAGAAGCCAGGTCAGGGGCAGGATATGATTCTCCTCCAGGCATCCTGGGACATCAAAGGGACCAGAGCTGTTGTCTCTGGCCTCTCAGGACCAAGCTGCCTCAAGATCCTCCCTGCTTCTGATGCAGGGTATAGGTTCCCAACCACTGTGGCCAGCAGAAAGGCAAGAAGAACCAAGGCTACGTATTCCTTTAACATCCTTCTGCGGGGAGGCTCCCTGGCCTCTAAGCAGGTCCAGCACATACAAAGCTCTTAATTCACATGCAAAGCAACCTCATCGTCGTCGGTCACAAGTAGCAGCACCGGTGTGGCTCCGTGACAATGCACAAGTGGACAGCTTACAGCTCACTCAGAACTGAGGTAATAGATGGGTCTGGTATGTGGGGCCGAGCATTCCTACAGCCGCCTAGCACAGAACAAGATCTGGACTGTCAACTCCGTGTGTGACTTCTGCCTAGAAAATGGATAAACATTTCACATCTCCACCTAGGACTGAAGCCTGCATCGCTATCTTTCTTCGGAGCAGACACAAACAAATGCTACTTTTTATCACTGCACAGCACTTGATGCAAGTTCATTAAAATGAAAGATTAGAGAGCCCCGGATGTAGGACGCTGTGATTCATACACAGTGCCCGGATAACAGATGCAACGTCTATTATTTTCCCTACCACGGACGGGACCGCGCCTGCAGGAAGTTACCTTCTTCTTTTTTAGGGGTCCATTTTCAAAAGATGAATAAGCCACGTGTACCTCTATGATTAGCTATGACAGCTGCTCGTTGATTTATATGACTCAAATCCTAAGGCGAGATCTGGTTTCTGCACGTAATAAAACTTTTAAAATGGAATCATCCATGGTCTCCAAAATCGTGGAAAATGAAAGGGTTCTGAGACTCAGAGCTTATACCCTGGTTGCCAAGCAGGGTGGAGAATCTGCATTTTTCAGAACTCTGGTCCTTAGCAGGGAAGCCAGGGAGGAGAGGCCCTCTCGCCGGCATGCTTTTTAAGCCCAGTCTGAGCCTTCTGTGCTTGAGAGCGTCTTATGATGCTGTAACTAACCTCAAACCTGGAGCAGCAGGGGGGTAACAGACCTCAGAATACAGCAATGTCATGCTTTCCAGACACTCTCAGCAACAGCATGGATGGGGGGGGGGAATTGGTTGCCTAGGAAACCTTCTACTCCTGGTAATTATTACTGTAACCGACTGCACACCCCACCTATAACAGACGCGAATAATAATCTATCACTGCTGACTGACAGCTTTCTGTCCAGGCCTCTGCTCACCACTGCCCCCTACTGGCAGAAATCAGCTACAAGCCAACAGCGGGGCAGGGCAGAAGGGGAAAAGAAGGAAACATGCCTTTAAGGAGAGCTTCCCCATCTTTCTCCAGCAGGTTCTGAATGCAGTTCAAACAAATTGCGGCTCGATCAATAGAGCAAAAATGAAAAGTGCTTTCTGCTCGTCCACACAATGGGGGTCGGACAATCTAATGGAAGTTGGTCATCTCAATTAAAAGCGATTTCATATTATGACAGAAGCTAGATCCCCCCCCAAAAAAGGTACTTAATAAGGTTAGCCGAAGCTAAATAACAGCTTATATCTTAATGATCCCCCCTCACAAGCTCCTTAATAGTATAGAATTTGATACTAAGCAAAACTGCTATAAATAAAATTCTATCTGGTAGTTTTGATCAATTAAACTACATAATTAACAAAGATGGTCCATCCGTCTTAGGTTGTCTAATTTGCAGTACAGTGTTAAAGTACCTCTATGGAAGACTAGTTTGTTTAGAAATTAGAGCATTCACAGTGATTTACTGGATTTGATTTAAAAGACACAGCAGGAGTTGGCAAAATTCACATATCATGGGGTTAATGTGGGTTAGAATGTAGCTATTTGTAATACAAAAATATTGCATACCAAGTACACACATCTGATTTCTTCTAATCCTAGTTCATCTTCTTTGCAGAAAGGCGTTAAGTCTGCCAAAAACAGAAAAGAAAAAAAAAATTTTTTTTTTAACCAGCTGCATTTGCCACTCTGAGGACAGAGAGCTGCCATTTTCCATTTCCGGAGCAAGGGAACACTGGGTGGGGCGTGACTCACACGACAGCCACTGAAAAGGTGTCCCCTGGCTGACAGCTGCCTTGCTCCACCACCCACCAGGTCACACTGGTCGGAACACGGTGGGTGTGTCCTTTCTGTCTGAGTAGGTGACGAGGCTCGAGGCTCGGGGAGTGTCACAGAGATGGCGGGCTGGAAGAACAGCCGACCGCAGCTGCTCCAAGAAGCTATCCACACACAGCTCCGAACCTCCAAGTCCTTCTGTGAGCCTGAGATTTACTGGCACAAAAGATGTTCTCTAATCAAGTTCATATTAAGCATCGTGGAATTTTCCATTCCCAAGCCCTAAGTAGCTGATCTCATTAGAACATAAAAAGTGATTTATCAAAATATTTTACTTTTAAGAAACCAACCTAATTTAACAATGCTCACAGCTTCTCCCGTTGTGACTTGCACTCTTTCAAGTGTGGGTAGTTACCGGATACCAACCACCTTGCTTTTCAGGAAGCAATGGCCCCCCGGCATCGCACAAAATTTTCCCAGTCCGTCAGGTATTTTTGCAGAGTTTCCGACCGACGCTGTTCTAACTTCTTCAAGCTATTCTCATTCGAGGACCCACTTGACAGCCTCGGGAAGATGCAACGGACACACACAAGTGTGAAGACACCAGAACGCAAGAGCAGAGGATCCCGGGCCTTGCAGAAAGCCTCCACAGGCCAACGGGGGCTTCACGTTTTTGTTTTTTTTTTTTTCAACACATTCAAGTTCCGAGCAAGTATTTGCAGATTTCCTCCTTCCTGAAGAGGTTCTGAGGGCTGCTCCTCGGCTACACCTCAATTAAGCTCCTGACAAGAGCCCCTTGAAAGATTTCCAGTCACTGTAGAAAATCAAACTCACTTTTCTTCTCTGCCACGGCAAGTGGGTGACGGAGCCCTCGCAGCCTGACTCTGGGTGGGTCGAACTCTCACGGTCGGTCGGTTGCGTCCTCCGGTCGGTTGCGTCCTCCGGTGGGTTGCGTCCTCCGGTGAGCCACTCGCCACAAGCCGCCACCGACCTGCACTCACTTCCTTTAAGCTGCCAGACCCCAGCGTACATGGGCAAAAGTACCTTACATCCAAAGAGACTATCTCAGTCGCCCCAAATGTATGCTGCCTACAACAGACTGTCCCCTTGGACAACGGCATCACTGGGTAGGGGAGTTTATTGGCTCCAGCTCCAACGCTCCCGAAATCTCGGGGTCCCCGAATGCCTGGTGCAGTTGCTGATTCATCATCCCACTGAAGGCTTGCTCCCCCAAGGCCCGCTCCTCCTGCTTGTCTCAGAGAACACTCTGGCTTCCTCCGTTGGCCTGCTCACTCTGCTCACTAGGCCCGCCTTGCCGACTCAGGCAAACCACTGAGTCAGCCTGATACTCCCCTGGGGGGGGGTGGGGAGAGGGATGGGGAAGTTGGGGGGAGGGACGAACATCATTTCTGCACAGAGGAAAAAGCTGCAGCACAGCACACTGTACCACCTGCCCTCCTGTTAGAACACTTCAGAAGGATGCTGGGTAAAATGGAGCAGACACCTTCTCAACTCAAAAGCTCTACTCGCAAGGGAATTTTAGAAATCATCAGTAACAGATAAAACAAAAACAAAACAAAACAAAACACACCAGGCACTTAAGCCACTGTTAACATTAGGTTAGAACTTTGTCTTGGTCCCTAAATACAAACTTCTTGTCTTAAAACCAGAAGTGGAAGGCAAACCCTTAGGCTCAACTAATGAGTTACAGCTAAGATCATCTGGGAAGACATCGCCGGTGAAAGATTACATTAGGAGACATTTTCCCACTATCAAAACCAGGAAACTTGCTTCAGTCTCTCTAAGCTCCAAGGAAGACAGGCTGGAGTTTTCCGTGGCTGTGCGCTGTGGGCCAGCCATTACCAGGGCCCAGATGAGAGTCACAACCTGTCACCGGAATTAACTGAGAAACTCCAAGCAATGGCCCCAACACAGAGGGTCCAACCCAAAGCCCCCGACCCAGCATGAGAAGGCCGCTATCCCACCCTCACTAAAGCCACACATCGGTTTCTGATCCTGGGGCAAGAGGTAGCATAAGACTCAAAATACCAAATAGTTGGACACAAATGGGGTGAGTCTTTATCAGGTGACACTGAGCCACAGCATGAGGAGAAGAAAGCCAAGCAAAATAGGCTGGCCATTATAGGGGCCAAACGAACATGCCAACTGAAGAGCCGTCAGGATGACCGTTGCATGGCATGCGTGGAAAGGCAAGCTGAGGTTGAGTGTGAATGTCCCCAGGGGCTCAGGCACCCAACACTCGCCCCCCAGGTGGTGGCACTGTTTTAGGAGGGTGGGGCCTAACTGAGGGAAATGGGTCAGTGAAGGTGGACCCGGAGGGCCATCTTGTGTCCAGCTCTCTCTGCTTCCTGGTCCAGGAGATATGAGAGAGTCCCAGGGGGTACTCTCCTGCTGCGGAGAACCCTCCCACACCCTTCCAGCAAGGATGGGCTACACCCTCTCAAACTTCAGTCAAAACCAGCTCCCATCTATATCAGTAAGGAGAGCTGACGCCGGCATATCGCCGTTCACTGTTCCCAAAGTCGGAACTCCGCAATACTCGTAAGGAACATACTGGTAAACCAAAAAAATGAAAGCCATTCTATAACATTACCAAATGAATGCAAAAGTATGAAGACCCTGAAAAGTAAGAAAATGTCATAAACGGGATAGGGCTGAGATGGAACAGGTACCCTGGGACACTCCAGCCATTTCTCCCCACTCTGTCACGCTAATTTCTCAGACTTGACAAATGAACCTCACAGCACATTAACCCGAAGGCTGCCGTAGAAGGCAACGCGATCACCCTGCCACGAGGGGGTACGAGAACTCTGCCTCAGAATCCTTCCTAGAACGCAAGTCAAGAAAAAAAGGACAAAGAAAATCCCAGCTGAGTATGGCGGTACAGCCCGGCAGGCAACAGATGGAGGACTGGGGTTTTAAATCCAAGAACTTGCCTCCAAGCAAAGCAAAAACCAACAAAAGATTCCAGTGTGAAATTAAATGGTTATTAAATATAAGAATAAGAAAAATTGTTACCTATAAGTGAGGCCAGAATAAATGTAAAATCAGCTGGCTGTGGTGGCACATACCTTTGGTCCCAACATTTGGAAGGCTAAGGCTAACAGATCTCTGTGATTTCAAGGCCAGCCTGGCTTACATAGTGAGTTCTAGGCTATCCAAGAAACTCTGTTTCCTCAATGGATAGGGTAGGGGTATAAAAATGATAGAAAAATCATACAATGATACATTTCAAGACATAAAAGCAAATAACTGCCAACCAAGATTACTATACCCAGCAAAGTTATCTTCCAAAATTGCCAGAGAAATGACGATGTCTCAAGACAAATGCAAATTAAGCAATCATGACAACCAATCCAGCACCTCAGAAAATTTTTAAAAAGAATCCGATAGAGGGAAAAGGGAGACCACCTCATCTTAAGAGCTATGGGAAGAAAGGGGCAGGAGAACAGGGTGGAGACGGGGATCAGCTAGTCACATCCAACACGGCAGATGAGCAAACTCCAAAACTAACAGGGAAGATAAAAAGAATTATCAGTAACCCAGCCTTCTAGAGTGTTGCCCAACAAATCATAGCAAGTGTCAGTCCCTTTCAGTAACAACAGAAATGTAACTGGGCCTCAAGTCACCAATAAAAAAAACATAGGCTGGAAGACAGGAATGACTGGATCAATACATAAGAACTAACTACCCGTTGTCTCTAAGAAACACAATGAACAGCAAAGATGCCCCCAAACTGAGAGTCAAAAGATGGAAATCGGCCCTAAGGAAACTAGACAAGTAAGTAGGTATAACTGATAACACCATAGCTGATAACATAGAATTCAGCACTAACTTGTCAAAAGAGATGACAAAGGCCATGAAATATTAGTAAACAAACAGTCCATCAACGACAGACATCTATGCACCAAGCACTGGGGTTCCCAATTCCATCAGACCCTGAGAAGCACGAACAGCCATCGTTCCTGACAGGACAGTAGTGAGAGGCTTCAACATCCCACGCACGGAATCGGAGAGGTCTTCGTGATGGTCTCTCATCAATCTGATAGGATCGAGAATCACCTAGGAGACAAGCCTGCTGGCATGCCTGTGACAGGCCGTCTGGGTCAGTGGGGTATGAAGGCCCACCCTCAAACAAGGCAGCTCCATTTCCCAGGCTCGGGCCCTGGACTATGAGAAAAGGGAGAAAGCTGCTTTAGCACACACATTTCTCTCCCTCTGTCCCCTGACCAGGGATGCAACATTACCTGCTGCCTCAGGCTCCTACTGCCACAAATTCCGTGCCATGATGGACTCTACCCTGGAACTATGAGCCAAAATAAACCTTCTTTTCCTGAAGTTGCTGTTGCTGGGGTATTTTATCATAGCAACAGGAACAGCAACTGATACAGTCTTCCGAATGCAACGAAGAACTTTCGGCACTAATATACCACAGACCAACTGGATGGACAAGCTAGCTGTAGGTTATTCCGTCTGGCTGTCAAGAGATTCTTCTTAGCAACACATGGGACTTCCCAAATTGATCACATGATAGGCCACAAAGCAATCCTTGGCAAGTGCAGAAAGACAGACATGGGCAGGGAAGAGGACAGAGGAGGAAGGGAGCACGGAGGATCTTTTGTAAATCCACAATGGGGGTGGGGGGGAACGCAAGAGAAACTTCAGAAACTACAAAGATACCTGGAGACGGAACTATATACTTCTGAATGAACAGCTGAGACACCAACTCAAGGAAGAAATAATTCCTCATGACAAATAAAAAGGCCAGAGCAACCGACCAGGTCCTCTGGGACACAGCTAAGACAGTCCTTAAGGAGGAGGTGTATGGCTGCTGCGTGTTCATATTAAGAAATCTCAGCTGGGGGCTGGAGAGATGCTCAGTGAGTAGGAGCACTTCCAGAGGACCCAGGCTTGTTCCCAGCACCCAGATGACATCCCGCGGTCTGTAACTCCAGCCCCAGAGCCAATGCCCTCCCGAGGCCAATGTGGGCCCTGTACGCATGCACACGGCACGCAGGCAAAATGTCCACATGCATAAAATAAAAACAAATCTTTAAAAAAAAAATTGTAACCCACAGGCAGGAAATAAATCAGTGAAAATAGAATAAATGTAAAAATAGCTGGGTATGGCGGCCACACACCTTTAGTCCCAGCATTTGGGAGGCAGAGGCTAGCAGATCTCTGTGAGTTCCAGGACAGCCAGAGCTATGTACTGAGACTCTGTCTCAAAACAAACAAACAGACAGACAGACAAAGGAGAAAAAGAAAGGGGGAAAAACCTTAACTAAACTGCCTAGTGATGTGCCTTAAAAATAGGAAGCTACCCCCAAACCCAGTGGTGGCAAGGAATAATTAAGGCAGAAATCAGTGAAATTGAGACTAAAAGAACAATACATAGAATCCGTCAATCGAAGGGTTTGTTCTTTGGAAAGGTTGGTAAGACTGACAGACTCCTGGTCAAACAAGCCACAAGAGACCCAGGCCCAAGTGACTAAACTAAGAGACAAAAATCGGGTTTTTCATCCACTCCAGTAGAACCCAGAAAAGCATTAGGGAGTATTCTGAAAACATATCTTCTGAAAGAAAAAAAGAAAAAAAGAAGAAATTGATAAAAATCTAGATGCATGTAACCTACAAAAAATTAAAGCTAAAAATATAATTTTAAAACAGACCCGTTACAAACAATGAGATTGAAGCCATAATTATTATCTCTCTACAATGAAAAGCTCGGGACGAGGTAAATTCATTAAATCTATCAAACTTTTTTTTAAGCCTACATCACCTGTTAATCCCAGGCAGTCTCCCATCCAAGTACTAACCAGGCCCAACCCTGCTTAGCTTCCGAAATCAGACGGGATCGGTGAGTTCAAGGTGGTATGGCTGTAGACTCTATCAAACTTTTTAAAACAGCATTTCAAGTATCTATCTATCTATCTATCTAACTATCTATCTATCTATCTATCTATTTTATATTTGTGTGTGCAGTCATACATCAGTGTACATATGGAGGTCAGAGAACTTCCAGGAATCATGGGTCCCAGGGATAGATCTCCAGCTACTAGACATATCCACTGAGTGAGTCTATCAGTTCTATCAAACTTTTTTGTTGTTGTTGTTGTTTTTCAAGACAGGGTTTCTCTGTGTAGCTCTGGTTGTCTGGAACTCACTCTGTAGACCAGGCTGGCCTCGAACTCAGAAATCTGCCTGCCTCTGCCTCCCAAGTGCTGGGATTACAGGCGTGCGCCACCACGCCCGGCTCTATCGAACTTTTTAGGAAGATATACTACCAACATTTTTCTCAAACTGTTCCACCAAACAGAAAGGCACTATTAGCCTGATACTCAAAAGAGATGAAGACACAACAAAAAAGAAAACCACAGTCCACGTGTAAAAATCAGCATGTGTAAAAACTCTTAAAACACTTGTGAACCAAATTCAAGAACTACTAAGACAAGCAGACATTATGACCAGGTTGGCTTCATCCCAGGACTGCACGATTCTTTCAACATCCACAAAGCAAAACATGCTACACCACATGAATACGCTAAGGACAGAGATCAGATGACCAGGACAGCTGAGAAATGCACACGAGAAGCTCAACATGCCTTTGTGACAGACATCCTAGAAAAGTTAGTAACAGATGTGGGAGTTAACTCCACGTGTTAGCGGCAACCTAGCAGGTGCATTCCTAATACATGGACTGAGAGGTGGGCGTCTCAATTGGGAAGGAACTCACTGTTGCCCCATATCCGTGGATAATAGTCACCAGACCCGCTCCTGGGCATATATAACCATCCCCCATCCATCTGTTTCAGTGTCTTTTGTTGCTGTGATGAAACACCCTGACAAAAACGGAGTATACCTCAAAACAACAGGGGCGAAGGATCACGGGCTGCACTGGGAGAGGGGTGCCCACCCTCTCTACTCTTACTCAGCACAGTGCTGGAAGCCTTAGCTAGAGCGCTGAGAGGGGGAGATACAGGAGTGGAAGCCAAGGAAGAAGTCAGATCATCTCCATTCACAGATGACTGCATTCTTTCAAGACCTTAGAGACTCGGCCAGAAAACGCTTAGGCTGAACAAACACTCTGGCGAAGTTGCCTGCAGGATACAAAGCCAGGATACCAAATCAGCAGCACTCATAGACACCAGAAAGAAGCTTACTAAGGTATTGGGGAAACATCTCACTCACAATAGTTCCAAAAGCAGTAAGATAATAAAGCACCTAGGAATAAGTGTGGCCACAAACGTGAATGATCTATACAATGAAAACCTGAACAGAGTAGGAAAGAAAGTGTATCCAATGGTGGAAAGGCACCACACGCCCTCAGACCAGCAGATTAATATTGCGAAGACGTCTACACTACCGCAAGTAATCTACAGAATCGATGCAAAATCCCTACCAAAATGGCATTCTTCACAGAACTAGAAAAGGATAAATGGATCCAAAAACTCACATGTAAACACAAAAAAAGTAGCCAAAGTAATGCTTATCGGAATTACTAGTTGGGGAATGACCATGTCTGGCTTCAATATATATGTGTGTGTGTGTGTGTGTGTGTGTGTGTGTGTGTGTGTATACACACACACACACACACACACACACACACACATACATATACATATTCATACATATGACAAAGGCAGCATGGCAGGCACAAGAACAGACCAACTGAACAGAAGACAAGACCCAGAAATAAACCTACAGACTGCAATGAAAGCAAGCCCACTCGCCACACTGTGTTGACCAAACCAGGGACCAGCCACAGAAGATGGAAAGAGATCTCTATCTCTCACCTTAGCTCAAAGTGAACTAAAGGACTATAATTTAAAACATGAGACCACAAGAGAAAATGCAGGTACAAGGACAGGTAGGAACTTCCTAATAACCAGGATGTCAGCAGCACAGGGCATTCGTAATGGGACAACATGACATTTGAGCTTGTGCACAGCAAAGGAAACTATCAGCAGGGTGAACAGTGCCTACAGAATGAGCATCCTCTTGTGGCCTACTCTCCACACAGGGGCTTCACATCAAACATGAAGGGGCTGGGGAGATGGCTTGGTGGGTAAGAGAACCTGCTCTGTGAGGAGGGCCGGAGCTTAAATCCCTGATATCCATGTGAAAAGCCTTGTGTCTATGTATGCTAGAAAGATCCTAGAGACATGGTCTTTCAAAAATGGCGAGCTTTAGGTTTAGTGAGAGACACTGTCTCAAAACATAAGGTGAAGAGTAACAGACCGGCATATCTGACAGCTTCCTCTGGCCTCCACACGTGTGCACACGGATACACCCACGGACATGCACGAAAAGTAGAATATATAAAATGCTGCAAACATTAAACACCAACAAACACAGAAACAAATCTGCCAGTCAGACAGGCTAATGAAACAAACAGGCAATTCTCAAAAGAAACACAAATGGCCCATAGAAGAGCTCTAACACATGTTCAACGTCTCCAGCCATCAGGGAAATAGAAATTAAAACTACTCTGAGATCCCATCTCACCCCAGTCAGAATGGCTGTCATTAAGAAATGACATTAACAAATGACCACAGACGCTGGCAAGGATGTGGGAGATGAGCCCTTGTTCACGGTCAGGAGCAATGTGAACTGTTGCGACTATAGAAATCAGCGTGGTTTCCTTAGGAAAAAAAATCAAAAACAGAACTCTCCCTGGAGAGACAACTATGACCATTATAGCTAACCCATAGCTGTGAAAACATATCACCTACAGGGACAAGGAGAAACATCTCCCAAGCATTAAAGGAAAAGTAATCTATCAACCTAGAATTCTATACCTAGCAAAATAGTTTTCAAAACATAAAGGCAATAGCAAAATGTAGTCATAGATATCTGTGATCTGTGCATTAAGGAAACAGGAGTGTGAGTTTGAGACCACTCCGAGCTATAAGACACTGTCTCCAAAAATATACATATATATATATGTATATAAACATACATGCAGGGACTGGGGAGATAGCTGGTAAAGTGTCTGTTGTGCAAACCAGAGGGCCTGAATTCAGACCTCCCCAGTGCTCCTTTAAAAGCCAGATGTGACATACATACTTAGAACCCCAGCACCAGGATTCAAAGAGCAGTGAGGATTGGAAACTCCGGGCACTCACTGGCCAGATGATGTAGCAAAGCAGCAAGGTCCAGGATCCGTGCAAGACCTTGTCTCAAGAATAGGCAGAGAACAGTGGAGGACACATACTGGGTTGAGAAGGGAAGACAGGCAGGCAGACAGACAGACTTAGTGCTTCACAGCAATACTGAGTCCTAAGTTCTTCAGGATGGGAGACCCAAACCCAGTAGAAACTTTACTTCAAGGTACAGAAAATAATGAAGAGAAATGGAAATACTAAATCTTCCCGGCAGTGGTGGCGCACGCCTTTAATCCCAGCACTTGGGAGGCAGAGGCAGTGGCAGGTGGATTCCTGAGTCCGAGGTCAGCCTGAGATCCAGGACAGCCAGGGCTATGCCTAGAAAAACCAAAAAAGAAGAGAGGGAGAGAGAGAGAGAGAGAGAGAGAGAGAGAGAGAGAGAGAGAGAGAGAGAGAGAGAAGGAGGAGGAGGAGGAGGAGGAGGAGGAGGAGGAGGAGGAGGAGGAGGAGGAGGGAGGGAAGGAGGGAGGGAGGGAGGGAGGGAAAAGAAAAAGAAAAAGAAAAAGAAATACTAAATTCACAGGTAGACCAAGATTCTTGCACATTTTAATTTCTTTAAAAAGATGAGGACAGGAATGGCAAAATGAGTCTCAGCAAATGTTTCCACTCCAAACACTGATAAAGTTGGAGGTTTTTGGATACACAGCTCCTGGTCTGGGAGGCGGACAGTGCCACCACAGGAAGAACCTTAGCCCCATCCCCCAGCCCCATCCCAAAACTGTACGCTGACAGGCTGACACTGTGACAACCAGTGTGGAAGCCGACCAGAGAGGCCCTGCACAGAAACCAGGGCCCAGGTCGGAAGCCTACATGGAGCTGACACCACACCTGTGTAGACTTGGCCCCCAGGCCCTCTGACCTAGTTTACACATGAACACCGTGTGGTGGTGAAGGTGACGAGGAGGGGGATCCCATGTCCGGCAAGAAGAGGGGTAAAAGAACACTTTAGGGAGTATGCTGGAGTGCTGTGTGGCTTCACTGTCTGACTGCAGACACTACTTCCCACCAATCAGGTCAAGGAAGGCTTAGCAGACCCAGACTGACGGAGAGGAAGACAAACAGCCAACCTCATCCAACTGTAGCCTTCCAGGTAGAAGAGGGAAGGCCCAGATTCACACCAACAAAGTTTACTTTGAAACAGGGGCCGAAGCAGAGGCAGGCATAGCTCACTTCCCTTCCTCCCGCGCCTCACCCACAGTACCACAGAGCTCGAGCTGACTTACACCAGGTCTTTACCCACGACAGCTTGCCAGGCTATCAAGCAAAAACCGCCAGACACACTAATGGCCGAACGTTCTGAAGACACAAGGCACCTTCAGAAATGTGAAGACATGTAAGGGATGCTGGAGTTATCAGACCAGGAATCTGAAAGTGGGATTTATATCCTAAGGATATTAAAGGGTAAGGTGGGTAAGTGAAAAAAAAACTGGGCAATGTAAGCAGACACGGAAATGCCAAAAATGACCAGAACTCGCGCAGTACTCCTGGGGAGGAAGAACGCCTCTTGGATCCATTAGTAAACTGATATGGACAACAAGCTGAGCTGAAAGACAACCCGGCAGAAACCTCACACTGGAAAAGCCAAGAGTTATGGGTAACTACAAACGTGCCCAAAGGAGAGGGTCACAAAGGAAGAGAAAGAGAAACAGGAAGCCACTGGAAATGATGACTGAAAAATTAATATCAGCCACTAAATCATACACTCAGTTCAGAGAGAAAAAAAAAGAGGTGGGTAAACCCAACTCTTGGGAAGCTGAGGCAGGAGGATCAGGGCCAGCCTGGGCTATGTAGGAAGCTGTTGTTTCAGAAACAATCAAGAACGGTTGACAGATGGGGATCTAGCTCACAAAAAGGAAACCCAAATAAATAACAGCAAGTAGGATAAATACACAAAATCCATTTTTCTTTTGACACCCACCACATCTGTAATCCCAGCACTTGGGAGGCAGAGGCAGGCGAATTTCTGAGTTTGAGGCCAACAGAGTGAGTTCCAGAACAGCCAGGACTACACAGAGAAACCCTGTCTCGAAAAAAAACAAAAACAAAAACAAAACAACAACAACAACAAAAATCTCATTATCCAACTAACAAAACAAAACAAAACAAAAAACAAAGATAAAGATGCAGAAAGAAGCCACGGGGGAGAACGGACATCTGTGGGGAGCACTGCTAAGAACTACATCTGGTGCCTCAGAGATCACGCAAGGAGACCGGGTGAGGTAGTCAAGGTGCTGAGAAGGAACTCTCCAACTCAGAATTCTGTATCGGAGAAACACTCTCAAACCAAAGGACAAACACTTCCTCTATCAAGAACTGGAGAGAACCAGAGAGAACCGGCTGCCAGGAAGCCTGCGATGTAGCTCCTCAGGGAGGAGGCCGCAGTTCCCTTAACAGCGAGCATGGGGGGGCGGCTGCGGGTGGCCTGTCTTTGCCATGTTGTCACACAACCCATGACGACGTAAACAGAGCTAACAGCTGATTGGGCTAGCCATAGATGTTTGGGGGTCATGACAATCAATTTAAAAAAAGTGGGAAAAGAAACAAACTCACCTTCTTGAACTAAGTTAAGCCACAATGGAATTAGCCCAGAAACCACTGAAGACTGCTGGAAAGATTATGGCAGCCTGAACCCTGAGCAGAACACTTAAAATAACACATGGGTCAAAGAAAAGAATTCCGTGAGGATTTAAAAAGGGTTTGAACAAAACAAAAGGAAAACACAATCTATCAAAGTCCGGTAGTACAGTGAAACCAAGCCCATCACCAAAGCTCCAGGCTTAGGAACACCAGAAAAAGGCATTAATTCTGAGGGAAGAAAGAAAATAAGAAATCAAGCTGCGAGAGGGCTCATGGTGTGATGATGAGCACTCTGAGCCCAGACACCAGAAAAAAAGCAAAAAAATCAATAAAATATAAGATATAAGATATAATCCAAACACATAAAAGATCAGTGGATGGGGTGCAGGGAGAAATCAACCAAATTAAAAGCTGGTTTGTAATAGTAACGCTGATAAGCCTCTGGCCAGACAAGAATAAAGAGGTCACAGGGTGGAGATGGGGAAACTCCACAGAAATCCCAGGAGAACTAAAATGGTAACCAAGAAACACCATGAGCTCACCCACACAAAGTGGAGCGATTCTTTGCAAGCCATAATCCACCAAAGCTTGCCCAGGGAGGCACAGACAACCCCAGCAGGGCTAAAAAGGCTTCAGTTAGGAACTGTCTGGGCTGAGATAGATAACCGGGTACACTCATCAGCATTTAAGGAAGATGTCTGCCCAGTCTCTTCAGAAGACCAGCTGGGGAGAGTGCTCCTGGGCCATCTGTGAGTTCCCCTACCCAAACCAGACAACGATCTAAGCAACTACAAAAGTTTTTCATGAACAGAGATGCAAAGATCTTCAACAAGGCATTAGCAAACAAAGCCTCACAATGTCTGAAGTTGGTGAGATCCACCACACAACCATCAACTGAGATTTACCTCAGACACGCTCAGAGTATTTGGGGATATGTTAATATGCCCAAGACATCAGATGAGACAGAAAAAAATACGATCATATCAACTGATGAAAGGCACTGGTAAACACAACATCCATTCATATAAAAAATAATAAATTTCTCAGTAAACTAGGAAGAGAGAATTTCCTCCATTGAATAAAGAATATCTCAAAACAAAACAAAGTATTATCCCATGGCTAACATATTGAACAGTGACAACCTGCAGCCTTCCCATTAAGATGAGGGATGATGTGAGGTTAGTCAACCTCATTTCTCCCTTTTAACTACACTAGAAACTGCTAATGCAGTAAAAGGAAACAAAACAGACATATCTAACATAAGAAATAGGTAAAATGATCTTGGCTCATAAATGACATAATCATCTTTGGAGAAAAGATGAAAAACACTGACCAAAAAAAACAAAAATAAAAAACCCTCCTTGTAAGTAATAAGCAATTATAGCAAAGTCTTAAGAGCCACAATGAATAACCTGCCTACAACTAGCCGGGAAACAATATAAACATTAACTAATCTGTGCCCCCAGTGAGTTTGTTACAAATACCATAAAATACATATGACCTCTATATGATGAAAATAATACTTCCTCAAAAAAAATAAATAAAAGATTGAAGGCAGTCCATGTTCATGGACAGAAGACAATTCTGTCGAGTTAGCAGCGCTCCTCAATTTAATCTGTAAATTGTAATCACAATTAACTTGGAATGCCAACAAAAAGTATTTTAAAAGTTGCAAAAGGCAAAATGCCCAGAATAGCAACAGACTCTTCAAAGAACAGACTATTAAAAGGAAAGCACTAGCGCTTTCCACGTTCAGTGCTCGCGACAGCAGCAACCAAAACAGTCCAGTGTTGGTGGAGATGCCGTGACTCTATCGATGCACACCGTGCCCAGAAATGAGAGCGGCATAATTAGAGGACTCTGGTATTCCATTAATCAGCAGTGTAACACAGAGGAATATGACCTCTTTCAAAAGTTAAAATAACTTGAACACAGACTGTTAAGAGAATGAAAGAGCAGACTGGGAGAAAGTAATTTTCAACAGACATCTCAAGCTGGGCAGTGTCAGAAGCAGTCTGATCTCTGAGTTCGAGCGAGGCCAGCCTGATCTATAGAGTGAGCTCCAGGACAGCCAGGGTTACACAGAGGAATCTTGTCTCAGAAAATTAACAATAAAAACAAAAAGACATCTCTGACAAAGGATATATGCACAGAACTCTTAAGCTTTGTAAGAAAACCACTTTGTTATAAAATGAGCCTAAATCCTTCAGATACTGCACCAAAATGACAGGCATCAAATGAGCATTTGGACAGCTGGCTTACATTTTATGCCACCCAGGAAATGCAAATCCGAAGAAGCCAGAACCTCAAGCTTATCACAACAGGCCAAATCCAGTAGACACCAACCATGGGCAAGAATGGGGAGGAACAAGGGACTCTCAGCCACGATTGCTGGGAACAGACAGTAATATTCTCGTTCTGAAAGGCAACATGGTAGATTTTTACAAAAGTAGCCTAGCACACAGGCCAGCAATCCTGCCAACTGGCATTTATCAAAAGGGGCTGAATATACACCCAATAACCCTATGCTTATGGGAACTCTGAGAGCTACAAATAGCTGGGAACAACCACAGTGTCCCTTACTTCATGAATGGACAAACCATGGCACCTCTGTAAGGGGAACATTATATCAGAGCCACAAAGTCATACTTAAAATATTAACTACTATGTGAAAGACGCTGACCTGAAAAGCCTACATGCTATGTGATTCCAACCACTGATGTTTTGAAAAAGACAAAAATGTGGAATCAGTAAGCACTGGCACAGGGCTTCTAGGGCACAAAATATATTGTACAGCAAGGCTGACCCCTAAAATAGGGACTTCTGATGGTATGTAAATACAGGTTTAACAGTCGTAATCAAAGTATCTGAAAATGAGTGCTATGCACGTGAGGGACCTGAGCACATGTGCTCCTATCACTATGAACCCAGAACTGATCTTAAACATTCTAAAAACCTTTAGTGTGCATACATGTGCTGCCTTCATGTATTTATGTGTACCTGGTGCCCTTAAAAGTCAAAACCTAGCCGGACGTGGTGGCTCACGCCTGTAATCCCAGCACTTGGGAGGCAGAGGCAGGCGGATTTCTGAGTTCGAGGCCAGCCTGGTCTACAGAGTGAGTTCCAGGATGGCCAGGGCTACACAGAGAAACCCTGTCTCGAAAAACCAAAAAAAAAAAAAAAAAAAAAAAAAAAAAAAAAAGTCAAAACCTCAGTCATCTTCCCACTCCTTTTATTTTTTATATGTATGGGTGTTAAGCCTACACGTATATGTACCTCATGTGTGCAGTGTCCATAAAGTTCAGAAGACTCTGGATGCCCTGGGACTGGAGTTCAGATGGGTGTTAACCTTCCATGCGGGTGCTAAGAAGTGAACCTCGGGTCTCTTGCAAGAGCAGTCTGTTCTTAACCCGCTAAGCCATCTTCTCCAGACTCAATTTGTTGATGCTGTTGTTGTTTAACTGGACAAAATTATCAAAATACCACCATCATAAGACTTTGGAAGTTGAGCCCTACTTTGTGTTTATTCAAGAAAAACAGTGAAATTTGGGCAGGAGGCTGGGGACATGTCTGAGACACCCAGAACATGTATGTTGAAGGAGGCTGACCATGCTGGCTCATTTCATGTTAACGTCACACAAGCTGTAGTCTGAGAGGAGAGAACCTCAAATTAAAAACTGCTTCTGTAAGACCAGGCTGTAGGCGAGCTAAAAGAGCATTTTCTTTTTCTTTTTTTTTTTAAATTAGATATTTTATTTACATTTCAAATGTTATCCCCTCTCCTCATTTCCCCTCTGGAAACCCTCTATTCCATCCCCCCTCCCCCTGCTCACTAACCCACCCACTCCCGCTTCCCTGACCTGGCATTTCCCATACCCTGGGGCAATGAGAAAAGGGTATTTTCTTAATTAGTGATTAATGTGAGAGGACCTTGCCCATTGTGGTCCACCCCCAGCCTGGTGGACCTGGGCTCTGTAAGAAAGCTGGCTGAGCAAGCCCTGAGGAGCAAGTCAGTAAGCAGTACCCATTATCCGTGGCCTCTGCATCAGCTCCTGCCTCCAGGTTCCCATCCTGACTTCCCTCAGTGATAGACTGTACTCTGGAAGCGTAAGCAAAACAAACCCTTTCCTCCTCCAAGTTGCTTTTGGTCATGGTGTTTTATTATGGGAAAAGAAACCCTAACTAAGACAATGACTATATTTCAAACACTGTGGGAAAATTCACCATCCAGACTTTTCTGAAAACAACTGCAATTTCAGTGGCAAAGAGCTGGGAAGAGCCCATACAGGTCTGAGGTTCCAATGTTGCCTGGCCCACCCACACTGGCTCCAAGGTTAGCATTAGAAACCAGCACAAGGCAATGACAGGCCTCCGTGACTTCACAGCTCACAGCAGGGATGAGTATATTACGCTATGGACACGCAGAGTGCAACCCTGGGAAGGCACCAGCTACACCGACTCTAGGGAAGACTGGTACCTTACAAATTATGGATGTGTACCCCAAGCTTACTAGAGCTAGAAATGAAAGAACAAACACTGGCTATGTCACTAAGATATACTGGTTCCAGGGTCACTGGTAAGTAATCAGATTAAAAATAAGAATTAAAAATAAAAGTGCAAAAGATATCAGAGGCCGCATACTGCAAAATCTCTGTGCACAACCAAATGAATTAAAATAAAGTCATATATAGGAAGGGATCAGAATGTGGAGCAACTGTTATTTTAAGTGTCCTGTTTTAAGCAGGAGATCATAGCTTATATCCAACATAAACAGAGGCTTCTGAAGGAGTATCTATGAGTTTAGCAAATATACTGGAAAGAAGCAATTATAATTACCTTAAAAAGGGGGGGAAAGGTACATAAACAATGCCTACTCTAATAGAGAACAGCAATAAAGACATCGACATTAAAAAAAAAAGGCAACTAGATGGATTATCTGGAGCTGAGAAGAACAATAACTAAAGCGAAAACTTCACTAGAGGGATCCAGGGGTCCATCTGAATGCAGAAGGAAGAATCAGAAAGTGCAAGGTAAGTCAACAGGAATTACACATCCGAGGGGAAAGGTGAATGAGAAGGTACTGGGGGGGACATGGCTGAGGTCAAGAGCACGCCCTATTCTTGCACTGAACCCATTTCATGTCCCAAAGCTCACGTTAGGTGGCTCACAGCTAACTCTGACAGCGGCTCAGAGGATTTGACAGCCTCTGGCTTCCATGGGCACACAGATAGTGTAGATGTGCATGCGTGCACACATGACCACACACACACACACACACACACACACACACACACAGTAAAACACAGCATACACAGTTATACTGGAAAGTACTGGAAAGAAGGACACTAAAGAGCTAGGAACAGGTTTGAAGTTTTTAAATCTAAACCATAAAAAAGAATTTTTTTAATTTAAAAAGGGAAAAAAAAACCCACTTGGTCAGAAAACCTTCTCAAGTTAATAAAAAGCACTAATATATATCCAAGTTCAATAAAACCCAAGGAAGATAAGTGCTAATATATCCACTCTTATACAAATGAAAAACTTAAACACAGCCAGAGAAGACAGGCTCGCGGAGTGCAGGGAGACCCTGACCAAAGCAGCAGTTGGCTTTTCAGACCAGGAAATGGTGGTGCTTAGTACTCTGTCAAATAATAATCTTGTATCCATAGGGGATTACCGAGACAGAGAAGTAGGAGGGGGTTGATTGGAGAACGGGCAGAGGGAAGAGGGCTTATGGGACTTATGGGGAGGGGGGAACCGGGAAAGGAAGAAGCATTTGGAATGTAAACAAAGAATATAGAAAATTTTAAAAAAAAATCTCGTATCCAGTGAAGCTGCTTCCAAAGGAATACAAACTAAGAATGTTCCCAGATAAAGACAGAATTTACAGGTACGGAATTTTCTTAAAAGGCTGAAGGAAATGACACCAGATGGTAACTTGAATCCACATAAAAAATTAAGAACACTGGTAAAAGTAATTATGTAGGTAAATGTGAAAGATAATGTAAATGCATTTTTAGAGTTTTCTTCTCATAGTTAAAAGATAATCACATAGAAAAATAAGTGTATAGTTTTGAAGTATATTACAGTAACAGGGCAGGAAGGGAAAGACTCACACAGAAGCAGAAGTCCTACATTTGGCTGGAATTCCACCTCACTCTGCAGTGGTGCCATGTTAAAATGTAGCCTCTGGAACTGTGTCTGCAAGTGGAGTCAAGAGACCTGGGACTGCGAGCACTCCAGGAGTGAGTGCCCTTGGCTAGAACCAGAAACCAGAACCTGAATCCTTGCCTCCCAAGCCGTGAATACACGCCCGGTGTTAGGAAGGCTAAGTAGCTCAGAGCAGTCGTGCTTGGTTACCATATATGAGGCCCAAAGTCCAATTCCCAGAATTAGGAGAAAAATGCTTGCTTTGGTTTTAAGAAACTAAAAGGTTCTTTTTTACCCACTGAGAATAAGTGGACAACAGATGCATAAATGGCCAGGGAAGCAGCAAGCGTAACTGAAGCTCAATACAATCCACAGAGGCTGTCGGCACTTCTTTCCTTAAGACTCACCGTATAGTCCTGACTGGCCTCCAACTCCAGAAAGCCAATTACTTTTATTTCCGAGTGCTGGGGTTATAGGCAGGAGCACCATACCTGGCTCTCCCCCGCCACCCCTCCCCCCAACCACAATGCTGTTTACATGTGATATGTTCAGTTCCAAACTCAAAATGCAAGGTCACGGGCAAGACAGAATAGACACCAACAGAACCACAAGAAAGCTGGAGTGGCCACAGAACAGACAGAAACCTTAGCCAAGAAAGCCCCCCAGCTCTCAGGAAGCTGAGCTTCAAGTCGTGCCTAAGTTACATATCAAGATTCTGTCTGGAGAAGTCACAGAGGGATATGCTGCAATACTTAAAGCATCAAAGCATCAAAGGGCTGGGGCTACCCATAACATATGCAGGCCCTGGGCCCCATCCCCCAGCGCTGGGCTGCATGCCTGCACTCACAACAGCAGCTGGGGATGGGCTGCATGCGCACAGCAAACACCTATTATCCTTTAAAAATCAAAGTGTCAGTAAGTCAGGAAGACACTCAGGAAAAACACCTGTGCTCCTAGCAATAACCTTCTCCTAAGGAGGTTTTTTTACAACCACATTTAATGACAAAGCCCCAGACCTGATTTCTGCCACCACCACCAAGGCAAAATGTTCAGTCTGTTTACTAGTCAGCACAGCCAGACCTACCACCATTCTCAAAAAAAAAAAAAAAAAAGATTCTCACTGGGGGGGAAAAACAGTTAAGAATTATATACAATCTGATCCTGTAAGAAACCCTATGGAATACACACAAGCAGTGAATATGAAGCTGATACAGAAATACCAACCGAACAATATCTCACATTCTAGTGAGTCACTGGTAAGGGAACTATAAACAGTTTGCACTAAAAGATAGTCCTGTAAATAAATAACTCCAAACTCTCTTTAAAACGCAGTAGTGACGCATGCCTTAACTCCCAGCACTCAGGAGGCAGAGGCAGGTGGAGCTCTGAGTTCAAGTCAGCAAGTTCCAGGACAGCCAGGGCTAGACTTAGAAACCACGTCTCAAAAAGCAAAAGTGGTCAGGCGGTGATGACGGCGCACGCCTGTAATCCCAGCACTCTGGGAGGCAGAGGCAGGCGGATTTCTGAGTTCGAGGCCAGCCTGGTCTACAGAGTGAGTTCCAGGACAACCAGGGCTACACAGAGAAACCCTATCTTGAAAAAACAAACAAACAAAAAAGCAAAAAAACATTTTGTTTGGGTGTAGTTAAGTAGCACATGCCTTTTATCTCAGCACTTGGGAGGCAAGGGCAAATGAGTTAGAGGCCAGCCTAGTCTACACTGAATTCCAGGACACAAGACACTCTGGCTCCAAAACAGTATCCATTTTGGGGTCTGAGATGGCTCAGTGGTTAGAACTGTGTGTTGTTCTGGCAGAGGATCTGGGTTTGGCTCCCAGCACTCACGCAGTGACCCCCAGGCACCTGAGGCTCCAGCCCCAGAAGCGCCAACACCCTCTTCTGCCATCTGCCAGTGCACTCACACTTGGGGTACACATACATACATTCTACCTCACACCCACACAGATAAAATAATTTTTTTTAAAAAAACTAAGCACACTTTTAAAAACGCTTGCAAATGAATTAAAGATCTAAGTGAACTACGACTGAGGAATTCTACCAAAGCTCCCTGGAGAATACATGCCGCTTTTTTAAAGAACACCTACATATAGATTGGCTTTAGCCTTGAAAAACTTCTTCACAAAGAAGGCAAGTTTGTAAATAAGTATATAACTGAATTTAACACACTTTAAAATACTCTAATATGTAGAAAACTGTAAGTTACATATATGGTCAATTGGGAAGAAATAGTATTTTTAAAATGTGTATAATTTGGTATTTGTTACCAAATGTTTAATTCCCTCTAAGTTCCCATACTGTCCCAAATCAATATCTAAGAGATCATCAGGCCGATAACTCAGTGGATAAAGTGATTGGCATGCAAGCATGAAGCTCAGAGTTTGACCCCTAGCATCCATGAAAATGCCAAGTGGATATGGGAGCCCCCAGAATAAATATGTGTATAGACATATATACACGTATGAGTACACATGACAAAAAAATTTATCAATCAAATGTTGATATGTGTGTATGTTTAAACCATATCATTAACAAAAGAGCAAACAATGCAACTACATTAAAAATAGATTTCACTGTGTCTTACTAAAGAAATCAAAGAGCATAGGTGTAGATGTTCCACGATCTGCCCTGAGGAGATGCCTCCAATGACACAAAATACAATCAAAGAAAGGCATTAGCCACAGTGCTACTGACATAACTGCAAACCGTGGGAGCCCTCCATGCCTTAGGAAGGAAGGAGGTTGAAGAGGCATGGCACTGCCCAGAGTGGGGCACTGCACCTCTGTGCACAACAGGGACGTGTCTGGGAACCGATAGATAGCACAAGGGCATCCTACTCACTAGAAAAACAGGCAAAAACACGCAATACAGAACGTCACCCCTCACTTCAGGACAACCATGAGCACGTTAAACACCCGCATATGCCAAAAACAGTTTACCAATGCTTGATTCTATCTAGTCTAACACCAAACAAGGTGGTTCAGTTTGCCTGTTTGTGATTTCTTTGCTCAACACTGAGAAACCTTGGCATATAATAATCTCTCTCTCTCTCTCTCTCTCTCTCTCTCTCTCTCTCTCTCTCTCTCTCTCTCGCTCTCACACACACACACACACACACACACACACACACACTCCTGGTATTTATGCAGAAGAAATAAAGGCTGGATCATCAGAAACTGAAAGGAGAGGTTACTTACAGTTGAAGAGGAAGACTAGGGCAGAAGAAAGAGTTGGAGGGGAAGAGGCAGTGAGCGGGAAGGTAGAAGGAAGAGTGACTGACACTTCTCTGACTCAGAATCTCAGTGACGTTCACAGACCTTCTCCATGCCTCTCCTATAAAGCATCGATCCAGCTGGGACGTAGAGGGAAGCCACAGTACAATACAAAGAGCAATAAAAAATCCAAGGGGCAGCGTTATCCCAGTGAAGGTGGCGGAAAGCGGAAGGGACAGAACAAGCAAAGGAACTCTGAGCTCAGTTTTGTGAGTCCTACTACGAGCAACTGCACACAACGGAACACAGTGTTTCTCCCAGGAGTACAAACAAGCACTACTCAAGCACCTTAGTGTGTTTCACACAGACAAGTGTGCATAGTTGACGGTGGAGAAAGAAGTCACAAACACAGATAATCAAATGAATCATGCAGTCTCAGATTACAATCGTCTTTGTATAAAGGTTATAGTTTTAATAAACTCAGATAGTAAAATGTGCATCCATCAGTGTACATACATGCATAGCTCTGCCTGCTGACTAGGCCAGGCACTGACAGCTTGGTGGCAACAGACACATGTGTGTAGCTGCTGGCTTCTCCACACCACTGTCTTAGGAATGAGGGCTCCTTGGAGCAGCCCATTCCAGGGCTGGAACAGAAGAAAACAAGCACAAGATGAGACTGTAATATTCTGGTGTTCAAGAGCTGGGAGAACTTAGCTGGGTGCAAGCCTGTGGCCCGGCCTCTGACCCCAGGATTAGGAGGGCTTCAAGTTCAAGTCCAACCAGGGTGACAACATGCCTCAGAAAAATGAAGTTTACATTCAAATAAGTCCAAGTGTAGTTTCAAGTTCCAGTTTAAAACTGTGTTAAGAATGACTGAAACTGAGTGACACCATTTCATGTGGGTCTTCAGCAGAAAGCACAAACACGCTGATGAGGGGGACCAATTTGAAAGAAGGCACACAAATACATATGGCAGAATAAGTTCATGAACATAGAAAGTTGTTTAATAACAGCACACGTAAGTTACACATCTGAAGACCCAACAGTCCCACAAAGAGGCTTGCATCAGGAGGAGGTTAGCACAGGACACCTCTCATAAGGAGAAGGAGCAGGGCACACCTAGAGTCGGTGTGATGGGATAGTCTGGTTGAGAGTAGGTAATCGGAAAGAAAAGCGGTTTTTAAGTACAAAATACATGTACAGATGATCAACAATGGCTAGAAAAACAAAGCTCTTCTATTTTTAGGCAGTCTTTCAAATTCAGTCCCCTGTTCTGCATTATCCATTACCTAGCATGGATGCAGGCATACCATTTTATCATTAAAGTATGTACTTCATAAAACTTTGACAGTGGTGCTGCTCTAGTTACAGCTTCAACTTTTCTAGGACATAATTTCACTTTGTTTAAGCAAGAATTCATTAAAGAAGCTATAAATAACCTTTAAATATTTAGTCGTGAATAGAGGGTAGACTGGGGTTGATGGCTTATTTTAGTACTAATGCAGAATGCTTTTTAAAAGCTACATTTTAGCATGCATCAAGCTAATGATCAACACTTGCACTGTAATGGTCAACCTGAAACTGAATGTCTCTTTAAGGAGTTTGGCTACAAGTAAATATAATCTTTTTTTTTTTTTTTAAACTGGTAGCAAAGCAACCTTGAAGAATAAAAATGTGAGGAAGATTGAAACATAAAACAAACAAACAAAAAACCCTTTACTTTAAAAAGATTTTAAAGCATCTAGACAAATTTTTCCCTCTCAAAGGATGGTGCCAATGAAAACTGTAGTATGTATGGAGAGAAGAGGTGTTTGTGGGACTTTAAGAATTCAAAAATCTGTGGTGTGGCCTGTATAGCATATACACAAATCAAAGACATTTTATACAGAATTCTAAACCAGGAAGTTCACAACATTTTAGAAACCAAGTTTCATAAAAATTTTACTTCCAAAAAAAAGTTGTACAAAATATTATTCTTCTAGTCAAATTTTCCCAAAGGGTTTGTATAGCTTTCGCCTTAAAGATTACAGTACGACATTCAAAGGAAGAATTTTTCAAAGAATCATCTAGCTGTGAAACCTACAAGAAATGTAGATTTTTTTTTAAAGTGCCTTTAAAATGTAAAAGCAAGTAATATAATTGTTGAATCTATTTGAAATTTTAACATGGTCCACATGGAAAGCACAACATCACAGCTGGTACAAAACTGCCTGTGTTTAGTTGAAAACACAAAAACAATATATGACAGTATTCCTTGAAAAGTAACTCAAAATGTTGTTCCTGTATCCTAAGGCCAATTAGACAGTAGGCAGAGAATTAATGAAGCCAGCAGAGCATAACAGCATCCAAACATTTACTTTGACTTTCCCAATGCCACTGATAAAGGTGAGAGAACTCTGCCCAGCCAAACAGCATCCTTCCAACTCCACGGCCGCATCTGCCGCGCGTCCCAGAGTGCAGCTGGAGCTGCGGGCCGAGCCCTTCCCCTCTAGCTTCTCTGCTGCAATCGGGCAGCTCTGAACTTTGAAACCCTCTTTGCGGGTTCCTCTGAGGCTTCTGACGGAACTTCTTTCCGCTCTGGAATCGTGGGTAGGGCATGGTGAGCAAGGGCTGAGTGTGGGGCTAGGGAGGGTGATAAAAATTCTTTTTCTATTACAGTTCCAGAAAAAGCCTGTAAGACAAAAGTATATATGGTATTAAATATTAACTAAGACACACACAAAAATTTTTACCCTTCATTACCAAGACATTTTTAGACTAAAGTAACAAGAATTGTGGGTAATAAACATCAAAATATTAACTTCAAAGAAATCAGGTAATATTATTTTTCTTACTTACACTATCAAATCCAAGGAGTTTAGCAAAACAAAATGTAAGCAGAACATGGTGGCCCATGCCTTTAATCTCTGCATTCAGGAGGCAGAGGCAGGTAGGTCTCTATGAATTCAAGGCCAGCCTAGTCTACAGAGGGAGTTCCAGTGTTACATAGAGAAACCCTTTCTAAAAAGCAAGAACAAAAAGAAAACAAGAAAAAAAATGTAAAAAAAAAAAAAAAATGTAAAATGTCTCTTTTGTCTGGGAACACAAAACATGTGACAAATAAAAAGTCCCCCAAACACACACTCCATTCTCTCCAGCTCCCTGTGAAACATCACTAAGCGAGAGGCTACCAGGCATGGAAGGCGGGCTTCTGTCCAGGCTCCTTACCTCCTTGCTGCCTAACAGTCAAAAGTTTAGTTTCACTAATGCTGGCATCATTTCTTTTGGGGGCCTTATTTATCCAAGATTTTTATTGCACTTTGCCTCTCTAAAAACTAAAAAATGAAGGTGCTAAGACTAATGTGAATCAAAACAGCTTTAAAATTCTAGGACAATCAATTTAATGGTACAAATCAGATGTGTCACCCAAACCAAAAAAAGCTCTTTTTATCGTGGCTGAGTGTTTATAGAATTTCATCTAATCAAAGCCAACTATGTTCAACTGAAATGAGACTGAGTGACATACATATCACTAGAATGTCTTGATGTGTTTTTTTATATCGAGAAAAATGAAGACCACAGAGTCACTTTTTAAAAACTGTCTAGTATTTGGAACCTCTTGCCTCCTCAGAATTTAAACATAAACTGAAAACTTTAAAATGTAAAGAACAAGCCTGTGAGGTATGAAGTAAACACATACCTCAGACAGTCCTGAGGGCAAAGGCTTTTTGGGGTGGTTCTCTTGTTCCTCCACACTCCCGGCCTCGGGGCCCGCAGCCTCGTCCGAGCTGGTGCTCCGCAGGAGCCCCCGCCGGTCGTCCACATCCGCGGAGCTGCTCTCACTCGTGTCGCTGCACACGCTGTTCTCTCGGCTACGAGACTTCAGGATTGACTTCCGAGGAACGTACTCTCCATTCACAACATCCACAAAGACTCTACAGCATTCAAGAAAGGCAACTTCATTTTAAGGGCTCATAACTGTGACTTAACCGACAACCTGCTCTCTGAGGGCTGTGTGAGGCAGGGTCTCACGCAGCCAGGCTTGCTTTCCCTCCTGGTTCTGCCACCCCTCCCCCAAGTGCTGGAGTTCCACAGCTCACCAAACTCCACTCAGTTTTCTTGCTAAAATGTCTTCTCTAAATGTCACATTCAGAGTAAGTTTACAACCTCACTGAATGTACCTTATGTTACTTTCAAAGTTGAATTTTGGACCCAATAAAATACAGCATATTATTTATATGTTCAGAAGAACAGCTTGATTTGCCAAAAAGTAATTTTTACAGGCCTACTTCAAAACATCAAGAATTTTCGCCAGTTTGCAAATACAGATGATAAAATGGTAGGCATTTCAGACTGGACCTTGTAACTGCTCCCCGTTATGACAGGTGAACACAGGACAAACTCAGAAAAAGTTGTGGTAGTCAAGTTCAACAAGGAACACCAGCAGCTCCCAACTCTCCGGTGACATATGAAGGGGACCCACCCAGTGCCCCGGCTGGTCAGAAGGCCGAGCTGGGTGGCACATGGCCACCAATCTCTCAGTGGAGCCCACAGACCAACCCAGCCTTTGTTGGGACCCTCCAAGTCAGCCAGCCGCCTGCAATCTGGAAGGGAAGGAAAGATCCACAGGCACCCGGCGCACCTGTAAATATCAGCAGGGCTCCGGATGGCAGGCAGCTCGTGGGTAGCATGACTCCCACCACCACTCTTTCGTTTCCGCTTGGCTTCCTCTTTCTTCTCACTGAACTTTAAAGTAGTATTTTTCCCAGTATTTATTCGAACCTAAAATTAATTCACAAAGAGAAATAATCAAAAACTTTCAAAACAAATCAAGTTCCACAGTAAAAGAAATAAGCCACATAGTTATCAGCAAGAGGCTCTGCTGACACTTTTTGGCACTGAAATTATGTATGTGATCAAGTCTGACTCTTCTGTCACATTTCCACAATACTACATCTGCTTCAACAGCTGATTCCATTACCAGTGTCTTTACTACTATATGCAAAGCAAACTACATTTCAACTCAAGTCTACAGTAACTATAAACTTCACTGCCATGGCCTTTACCTTACATGCATTTGTGACTTAATCCATGTGCTGCTAGCCTGAGTCACAAGTGCAGTAACAGATAATGCTCAACTGTGTAAACTGCTTAAATGCTGCTAACTTCAGGAAAACAATCAGACTACGAAAAAGTTAAATGCACTCAAGACAGTAAGCTACTCTTCTGTGATGATCCAGCATTTATACCACACTTTCCATAACAGTGTTTGTGTGTCTGGCTTTATCTAAATAAAAATAAGGAAAAAAAAAACTTTTAAAAAAATGAAAGAAAGAAAGAAAAAAGAAAAAGAAATCAACAATCCTTCAGTTTCAACTGTTCCCAAAAAAATTCCAAAGGCCCTTGGCTTAATGTATTAGAATTAAGAAAAAAATACATGTAATTATTTCACTTTCTAAAAGGGTAGGTATAACTAAATCATAAGAAATAGTAAGTAAACATTAAGATGTCTCTTGACATAATACTCAGGCACTGCAGATTGCCCTACTGACCAGCAGGGAGCCTGTTTGCTGTTGACCTTATAGCCCTTCAGATTCCCTAAACCATACCCCCATCCCCTCAGCAGAGTGCAAAGAGAAGGAAGAGGGCAGGGCGGACTGATGGTAGCTCACCCCTTAACCACAGCTAGTCCACTTTTGCCCATTTTAAATGCTTCTACAGCCAGGTATGGAGAACAAAAGCTTTGGATACTAGGCAAAGTTTGAAAGCAATGGATCACAAGAGCTCTACAGTCACTATCAGCTCCAAAATCTTTTAAAAAAGAAAAAAACAAGACCCATTTTTATCCCTCAACCCAACATTTCCTTGCTGTCCAAGATAACAGTACTCATTTGACACCTGCATAAAAACACAACCTGGTTCCGGTTCCCCCTTCCCCAAAACAACCTGGTCTTGAAGGTATTTTCAGATCTGAAACCAAAGCAAAAGAGAAGCCTGGAATAAGGACCAGTAGAGCCTAGTCATGCATTCCAGAGTGCATTTAGTGGGCCTTCTGAGAATGACAAACCACCATCACTAACTATTGTTTTTCTTTTCAGGTGAAGTGGTTGGATACGATGCTTTTCCTGTTTGATAGCACTGACAATCTTAATCAATGTTAATGGTTTTCTAAAATACAACATGGATGACATTTAATGACTACAAAGTTAGAAGTATACAAACCCTTTTAGGTTCAACAGTATGAGAGAAATATATTGTTGGTATAGAATTATCTGCTGAAATAGCATGGTCACTTTCATTATCATCATCTTCATCTTCTTCATCACCTTCTTCTTCGTCTTCTTCATCTTCTTTGTTGCTGTGGTAAGAATTTGAGCCATTCACTGAATAGTTCAGACTATTGGTTTGACCATTAGGGAGTCCTGCATTTCCAGCATGTCTTTTACAGCTGCTGGGGGCAGAGGAGTCTGTCACTGGAGGTACCACATTCACAACTGTATCTTCATCTTCCTTTTCCTCCTCAGAAGACACTGTGTCTTCTCCATTCACAATCACAGTATCAGGCTCACTAGGTGACGAAAAGAAAATATGAGTAAGATCAAAAGAATACAGACAATAGAAATAAGAGCTCTTACAAATCTCAGCAGACTTTAGCTACTCAAAACATAAGAACTCACAGGACACATGTATATTTTTATCTCTGAACATTGGCCAAATATAGCAAGAATACAATCTAAGAAATTTGGCAGGCATGATGGTTCTCATTTTTAGTCCTAGGTCTCAGGAGGCAGGCAGATCCACGCGTTCAAGACCAGCCTGGTCTGTTACAGAGCAGCACAAGTTCCACAACAGCCAGGGCTACACACAGAGAGAAACCCTCTCAAAAAAAATCATGAACGTGTGTGTGCGCACGCACACATGCACGTGTGCGCACACACAGACACACAGGTTAAAAAACAAAAAAGGAATCTCTAAGAGGGTACCTCCTCTATTTCCTGAGACCACTCCAGCCTGCTACACAAGAGTTCGTCTAAGCTCCTGCACTTTCTCCCCACCACTACCTCCTTCTCTTTCAAGTTCCAACCTATAAATCTATAAAGCTTCTCTCAAAAACTAAAAAAGAAATTTTTAAAAATAGATGTTCTATTTTTAAGACCAGAAATTCATCCCCCATACCCACAAACCATGATATACTATTATTTTCTAATTTTGACCTCAGAAATTTGTGTAACAGAATGGACTGGGATTTTTTAAGATAAAAGATTTCTGCATGTGCATATGAATGTATATTTACACACAAAGGCACATTTATCACGCTTCATTCCATAAAGGATCTGAAGACCTTACAAAAATAACTGAACTAAAAATGCAACAGAACTGAAATGACATCATGCAAAAATAGAGGGAATCATGACTAAGACTCTTAAACCCAGCATGGCCTTTGAAAAAAATGAAATATCTAGAAACAATGAAAACTATGAAATAGCCGGGCGTGGTGGTGCACTCCTGTAATCCCAGCACTTGGGAGGCAGAGGCAGGCGGATTTCTGAGTTCGAGGCCAGCCTGGCCTACAGAGTGAGTTCCAGGACAGCCAGGGCTATACAAAGAAACCCTGTCTCGAAAAAGCCAAAAAAAAAAAAAAAAAAAAAAAAAAAAAAAAGAAACCTATGAAATAGTTACATCAAAAAGACATAAGTGAAATGGTAGGGAAAATTCTTCTGCATTTTTATGTCCTATTTTCCATAGAAACTATTACATATGGTATATCATTTAAGCAAAAGAATATAGGGGCTTCTGTAATAGCAAACTTCACTTAGCACTCTGATAATTATAGGTGAGTGCTAATGCCTATCTCAAATAGCAGTTTGGCAAAGCTTCTCATATACAGAACCACCTGACCAGATTACAAATTGCCTGCTCAATAAACAGAAAGTTTGTAAATGAAATACAAGGACAAACATTTTCAGTATCAAATTTAAATTCAAAGCCATTTTTTCTTTTTAACAAGTCAGTAGAGCATAGAGCATTATCCTAGGAACTGTATAAAATCCTATCACTTAGAATTTCTTATTTAGGAGTGGTGGTCATCATACTGTAGAATGCAGCATGGAGGCATTAGTTCAATCCCCAGCACCTCAGAAAACAAACTTTGGTTACTTTTAAGTTTTTTGTTAGTATTAATGCAATCACTATCAAGTATAATTACTTCATTATATATGATATATGAGATCTGAGTAACATGGAGATTGTGATTTTTCAGTATATATTTACATAAAAGGAAATATCCTAAAAAGTATTCATGTAAAGGCATGCAGATCCTTCTACAGTTTTCTGCAATTTCTTCACTGAGTACAGACCATCTTATAGATAAGGAAAGATACATATTCTCTTGGAAAGATAATCCGTCATTAAGCACCTTTCGAGTTCACCCAGCAACGCTTCTTGTCTCTCCAGCTCTTCAAGTCGAGCCCACAGTTCATCAGCATCAAACGTATCCTTGGGTTTTACACCATTTTCAAAATCTGCTTCAAAAATATCTGAAGTTTTTGGTTTGGAATGAGGTTTATGAGCAACTCGTTGTTTTCCTATTTAAAAAGGAAAAGACAGGACTGTTAGTTGACATGAGACCCTGTCTTTTGGGGAAAGTGTTAAGAGGGCCCTTCCCAAGTGCAGTTCAGCTTCCTGGACCTGCTCAGTCACCATATTCAAAGAGCAGTCACCGTGGCAGTCAAGGAGCTAGAGGCCTTCAACACCACACAAGCACAAAGTCACAAAGCACCCAGGTTACCAAGCAAAACTCCACCCAAGTAATATCCACCCGCCACCCAAACTCAAGAGAATCCAGTTATGAGAGTGATATAAAACGTCCTGCCATGGGATACTTCAAACCCTAAGGCACTGCCAAGAATACATACCCCAAGAGGAATTGATAGAGGCTAATCTCTGGAAAGTTCTATTATAATTTTATATATGAACAATACTGTCTTTTAAATTGCTTTATTTTATTTGCAACTGTCATGTGGTGGCAGGAGATAGATCAAATATGAACGCAAAACTATCTGCTTTTCATTTAAAAACAGATTTTTCTTAATAAAGCAAATTAAAGTTTTGAAGGCGGTAATGAGAAGTCTAAAGTACTATCCATTATGAGACTTCCTTCTA